>JAYMGU010000069.1:42185-60367 GCA_036178185.1 Liparis tanakae
CACTTTACTGCAGCAACATTGTGTTTTATGCTCTTAAACTGATTTCCAGCCACATAGAGACAAAAGTGGATTTTCCTAAACAAAACCTTTTTTCTGGGTTTAAACCAAAGAAAGTGTCTTAGGACACACTTCTTACAAGTTTGATGACATTTTCATGAATACCTGATGCTTTCATCACTTTACTGCCTCAAAGCAGCAACATCTTGTTTTTATGCTCTTAAACTGATTTTCAGCACGCAGTGAGATCAAACGTGGATTTTCCTAAACAAAACCTTTTTTCTGGGTTTAAAACCAAAGAAAGTGTCTTTGGACACACTTCTTACAAGTTTGATGACATTTTCATGAATACCTGATGCTTTCATCACTTTACTGCCTCAAAGCAGCAACATCTTATTTTATGCTCTTAAACTGATTTTCAGCCCGCAGAGACCAAAAGTGGATTTTACTAAACAACATCTTTTTTCTGGGTTTTCAACCAAAGAAAGTGTCTTAGGACACACTTCTTACAAGTTTGATGCTATTTTCATGAATACCTGATGCTTTCATCACTTTACTGACTCAAAAGCAGCAACATCTTTTTTTATGCTCTTAAACTGATTTTCAGCCACAGAGACCAAAGTGGATTTTCTAAACAACATCTTTTTCTGGGTTTTCAACCAAGAAAGTGTCTTAGGACACACTTCTTACAAGTTTGATGACATTTTCATGAATACCTGATGCTTTCATCACTTTACTGCCTCAAAGCAGCAACATCTTGTTTTTATGCTCTTAAACTGATTTTCAGCCCGCAGAGAGACCAAAAGTGGATTTTACTAAACAACACCTTTTTCTGGGTTTTCAACCAAAGAAAGTGTCTTTGGACACACTTCTTACAAGTTTGATGACATTTTCATGAATACCTGATGCTTTCATCACTTTTCTGCCTCAAAGCAGCAACATCTTGTTTTATGCTCTTAAACTGATTTTCAGCGCAATGAGAACAAACGTGCATTTCCCTAAACAAAACCTTTTTCTGTGTTTAAATGCAAAGAAATTGCCTTTGGACACACTTCTTACAAGTTTGATGCTTTTTTCATGAATACCTGATGCTCTCATCACTTTACTGACTCAAAAGCAGCAACATCTTGTTTTTATGCTCTTAAACTGATTTTCAGCCGCAATGAGACCAAAAGTGGATTTTTCTAAACAAAACCTTTTTCTGGGTTTAAAACCAAAAGTGTCTTTGGACACACTTCTTACAAGTTTGATGACAGTTTCATGAATACCTGATGCTTTCATCACTTTACTGCCTCAAGCAGCAACATTGTGTTTTTATGCTCTTAAGCTGATTTCCAGCCGCATAGAGACCAAAGTGGATTTTCCTAAACAAAACCTTTTTTCTGGGTTTAAAACCAAAAGTGTCTTTGGACACACTTCTTACAAGTTTGATGACATTTTCATGAATACCTGATGCTTTCATCACTTTACTGCCTCAAAGCAGCAACATCTTGTTTTATGCTCTTAAACTGATTTTCAGCCATAATGAGATCAAAGTGGATTTTACTAAACAAAACCTTGTTTCTGGGTTTTCAACCAAAGAAAGTGTCTTTGGACACACTTCTTACAAGTTTGATGACATTTTCATGAATACCTGATGCTTTCATCACTTTACTGCCTCAAAGCAGCAACATCTTGTTTTATGCTCTTAAACTGATTTCCAGCCGCATAGAGACCAAAGTGGATTTTCCTAAACAAACCTTTTTTCTGGGTTTAAAACCAAAGAAAGTGTCTTTGGACACACTTCTTACAAGTTTGATGACATTTTCATGAATACCTGATGCTTTCATAACTTTTCTGCCTCAAAGCAGCAACATCTTGTTTTTATGCTCTTAAACTGATTTTCAGCCGCATAATGAGATCAAGTGGATTTTCCTAAACAAAACCTTTTTCTGGGTTCACCAAAAGTGTCTTTGGACACACTTCTTACAAGTTTGATGGTATTTTCATGAATACCTGATGCTTTCATTACTTTACTGCCTTAAAAGCAGCAACATCTTCTTTTATGCTCTTAAACTGATTTTCACCCACAGAGAGACCAAAGTGGATTTTACTAAACAACACACCTTTTTCTGGGTTTTCAGCCAAGAAAGTGTCTTTGGACACACTTCTTACAAGTTTGATGACATTTTCATGAATACCTGATGCTTTCATCACTTTACTGCAGCAACATTGTGTTTTTATGCTCTTAAACTGATTTCCAGCCCACATAGAGACCAAAAGTGGATTTTCCTAAACAAAACCTTTTTTCTGGGTTTAAAACCAAAGAAAGTGTCTTTGGACACACTTCTTACAAGTTTGATGACATTTTCATGAATACCTGATGCTTTCATCACTTTTCTGCCTCAAAGCAGCAACATCTTGTCTTTATGCTCTTAAACTGATTTTCAGCATGCTATGACATCAAACGTGGATCTTCCTAAACAAAACCTTTGTTCTGGGTTTTCAACCAAAGAAAGTGTCTTTGGACACCCTTCTTACAAGTTTGATGACATTTTCATGAATACCTGATGCTTTCATCACTTTACTGCCTCAAAGCAGCAACATCTTGATTTTATGCTCTTAAACTGATTTTCAGCCGCAGAGACCAAAAGTGGATTTTACTAAACAACATCATTTTTCTGGGTTTTCAACTAAAGAAAGTGTCTTAGGACACACTTCTTACAAGTTTGATGCTATTTTCATGAATACCTGATGCTTTCATCACTTTACTGACTCAAAGCAGCAACATCTTGTTTTATGCTCTTAAACTGATTTTCAGCCATGAGAGAGACCAAAAGTGGATTTTACTAAACAACATCTTTTTCTGGGTTTCAACCAAAAGAAAGTGTCTTAGGACACACTTCTTACAAGTTTGATGCTATTTTCATGAATACCTGATGCTTTCATCACTTTACTGCCTCAAAGCAGCAACATCTTGTTTTTATGCTCTTAAACTGATTTTCAGCCATAGAGACCAAAAGTGGATTTTACTAAACAACACCTTTTTTCTGGGTTTTCAACCAAAGAAAGTGTCTTTGGACACACTTCTTACAAGTTTGATGACATTTTCATGAATACCTGATGCTTTCATCACTTTTCTGCCTCAAAGCAGCAACATCTTGTTTTTATGCTCTTAAACTGATTTTCCAGCCGCATAATGAGATCAAACTTGGATTTTCCTAAACAAAACCTTTTTTCTGGGTTTAAAACCAAAGAAAGTGTCTTTGGACACACTTCTTACAAGTTTGATGCTATTTTCATGAATACCTGATGCTTTCATCACTTTTCTGCCTCAAAGCAGCAACATCTTGTTTTTATGCTCTTAAACTGATTTTCAGCACGCAATGAGATCAAACGTGGATTTTCCTAAACAAAACCTTTTTTCTGGGTTTAAAACCAAAGAAAGTGTCTTTGGACACACTTCTTACAAGTTTGATGACAGTTTCATGAATACCTAATGCTTTCATCACTTTACTGCAGCAACATTGTGTTTTTATGCTCTTAAACTGATTTCCAGCCCGCATAGAGACCAAAAGTGGATTTTCCTAAACAAAACCTTTTTTCTGGAGTTTAAACCAAAAGTGTCTTTGGACACACTTCTTACAAGTTTGATGACATTTTCATGAATACCTGATGCTTTCATCACTTTTCTGCCTCAAAAGCAGCAACATCTTGTTTTATGCTCTTAAACTGATTTTCAGCACGCAGTGAGATCAAACGTGGATTTTCCTAAACAAAACCTTTTTTCTGGGTTTAAAACCAAAGAAAGTGTCTTTGGACACCCTTCTTACAAGTTTGATGACATTTTCATGAATACCTGATGCTTTCATCACTTTACTGCCTCAAAGCAGCAACATCTTTTTTTATGCTCTTAAACTGATTTTCAGCCGCAGAGAGAGACCAAAAGTGGATTTTACTAAACAACATCATTTTTCTGGGTTTTCAACCAAAGAAAGTGTCTTAGGACACACTTCTTACAAGTTTGATGCTATTTTCATGAATACCTGATGCTTTCATCACTTTACTGACTCAAAGCAGCAACATCTTTTTTATGCTCTTAAACTGATTTTCAGCCATAGAGAGACCAAAAGTGGATTTTACTAAACAACATCTTTTTCTGGGTTTTCAACCAAAAAAAATGTGTCTTAGGACACACTTCTTACAAGTTTGATGCTATTTTCATGAATACCTGATGCTTTCATCACTTTACTGCCTCAAAGCAGCAACATCTTGTTTTTATGCTCTTAAACTGATTTTCAGCCCGCATAGAGACCAAAAGTGGATTTTACTAAACAACACCTTTTTTCTGGGTTTTCAACCAAAGAAAGTGTCTTTGGACACACTTCTTACAAGTTTGATGACATTTTCATGAATACCTGATGCTTTCATAACTTTTCTGCCTCAAAGCAGCAACATCTTGTTTTTATGCTCTTAAACTGATTTTCAGCCGCATAATGAGACCAAACTTGGATTTTCCTAAACAAAAACCTTTTTCTGGGTTTTAAAACCAAAAGTGTCTTTGGACACACTTCTTACAAGTTTGATGCTATTTTCATGAATACCTGATGCTTTCATCACTTTACTGCCTCAAAAGCAGCAACATCTTGTTTTATGCTCTTAAACTGATTTTCAGCATAATGAGACCAAAAGTGGATTTTACTAAACAAAACCTTTTTCTGGGTTTTCAACCAAAAGTGTCTTTGGACACACTTCTTACAAGTTTGATGACATTTTCATGAATACCTGATGCTTTCATCACTTTACTGACTCAAAGCAGCAACATTGTGTTTTATGCTCTTAAACTGATTTCCAGCCCGCATAGAGACCAAAAGTGGATTTTCCTAAACAAAACCTTTTTTCTGGGTTTAAAACCAAAGAAAGTGTCTTTGGACACACTTCTTACAAGTTTGATGACATTTTCATGAATACCTGATGCTTTCATCACTTTACTGCCTCAAAGCAGCAACATCTTTTTTTATGCTCTTAAACTGATTTTCAGCCGAGAGAGACCAAAGTGGATTTTACTAAACAACACCTTTTTTCTGGGTTTTCAACCAAAGAAAGTGTCTTTGGACACACTTCTTACAAGTTTGACATTTTTCATGAATACCTGATGCTTTCATCACTTTACTGCCTCAAAGCAGCAACATCTTTTTTATGCTCTTAAACTGATTTTCAGCCCGCAGAGAGACCAAAAGTGGATTTTACTAAACAACATTTTTTCTGGGTTTTCAACCAAGAAAGTGTCTTAGGATACACTTCTTACAAGTTTGATGCTATTTTCATGAATACCTGATGCTTTCATTACTTTACTGCCTTAAAGCAGCAACATCTTCTTTATGCTCTTAAACTGATTTTCAGCCGCAGAGAGACCAAAAGTGGATTTTACTAAACAACATCTTTTTCTGGGTTTTTTCAGCAAAGAAAGTGTCTTTGGACACACTTCTTACAAGTTTGATGCTATTTTCATGAATACCTGATGCTTTCATCACTTTACTGACTCAAAGCAGCAACATTGTGTTTTATGCTCTTAAACTGATTTTCAGCCGCATAGAGACCTAAAGTGGATTTTTCTAAACAAAACCTTTTTCTGGGTTTTAAAACCAAAGTGTCTTTGGACACACTTCTTACAAGTTTGATGCATTTTCATGAATACCTGATGCTTTCATCACTTTACTGCCTCAAAGCAGCAACATCTTGTTGTTTTATGCTCTTAAACTGATTTTCAGCCATAGAGACCAAAGTGGATTTTACTAAACAACACCTTTTTTCTGGGTTTTCAACCAAAGAGAGTGTCTTTGGACACACTTCTTACAAGTTTGATGACATTTTCATGAATACCTGATGCTTGCATCACTTTACTGCAGCAACATCTTGTTTTTATGCTCTTAAACTGATTTTCAGCCAGAGAGAGACCAAAAGTGGATTTTACTAAACAACATCTTTTTCTGGGTTTCAACCAAAAGTGTCTTTGGACACACTTCTTACAAGTTTGATGACATTTTCATGAATACCTGATGCTTTCATCACTTTACTGCCTCAAAGCAGCAACATCTATGCTCTTAAACTGATTTTCAGCCCGCAGAGAGACCAAAAGTGGATTTTACTAAACAACATCTTTTTTCTGGGTTTTCAACCAAAGAAAGTGTCTTAGGACACACTTCTTACAAGTTTGATGCTATTTTCATGAATACCTGATGCTTTCATTACTTTACTGCCTTAACAGCAACATCTTCTTTTATGCTCTTAAACTGATTTTCAGCCTTCAGAGAGACCAAAGTGGATTTTACTAAACAACACCTTTTTCTGGGTTTTCACCAAAAGTGGCTTTGGACACAGTTCTTACAAGTTTGATGCTATTTTCATGAATACCTGATGCTTTCATCACTTTACTGCCTCAAAGCAGCAACATCTTGTTTTTATGCTCTTAAACTGATTTTCAGCGCGCAGAGAGACCAAACTTGGATTTTACTAAACAAAACCTTTTTCTGGGTTTTAAAACCAAAAGTGTCTTTGGACACACTTCTTACAAGTTTGATGCTATTTTCATGAATACCTGATGCTTTCATCACTTTACTGCCTCAAAGCAGCAACATCTTGTTTTATGCTCTTAAACTGATTTTCAGCCGCATAGAGAGACCAAAAGTGGATTTTACTAAACAACATCTTTTTCTGGGTTTTCAACCAAAAGTGTCTTTGGACACACTTCTTACAAGTTTGATGACATTTTCATGAATACCTGATGCTTTCATCACTTTACTGCCTCAAAGCAGCAACATCTTTTTATGCTCTTAAACTGATTTTCAGCCCAAGAGAGACCAAAAGTGGATTTTACTAAACAACATCTTTTTTCTGGGTTTTCAAACAAAGAAAGTGTCTTAGGACACACTTCTTACAAGTTTGATGCTATTTTCATGAATACCTGATGCTTTCATCACTTTACTGCAGCAACATTGTGTGTTTATGCTCTTAAACTGATTTCCAGCCCGCATAGAGACCAAAAGTGGATTTTCCTAAACAAAACCTTTTTTCTGGGTTTAAAACCAAAGAAAGTGTCTTTGGACACACTTCTTACAAGTTTGATGACATTTTCATGAATACCTGATGCTTTCATCACTTTACTGCCTCAAAGCAGCAACATCTTGTTTTTATGCTCTTAAACTGATTTTCAGCCCGCATGAGACCAAAGTGGATTTTCCTAAACAAAACCTTTTTCTGGGTTTCAACCAAAAAAGTGTCTTTGACACACTTCTTACAAGTTTGATATTTTCATGAATACCTGATGCTTTCATCACTTTACTGCCTCAAAGCAGCAACATCTTGTTTTATGCTCTTAAACTGATTTTCAGCCATGAAGAGAGACCAAAGATTTTACTAAACAACATCTTTTTCTGGGTTTTCAACCAAAGAAAGTGTCTTAGGACACACTTCTTACAAGTTTGATGCTATTTTCATGAATACCTGATGCTTTCATCACTTTACTGCCTCAAAGCAGCAACATCTTGTTTATATGCTCTTAAACTGATTTTCAGCCATAGAGAGACCAAAAGTGGATTTTACTAAACAACATCTTTTTCTGGGTTTTCAACAAAAGTGTCTTAGGACACACTTCTTACAAGTTTGATGCTATTTTCATGAATACCTGATGCTTTCATCACTTTACTGCCTCAAAGCAGCAACATCATGTTTTTATGCTCTTAAACTGATTTTTCAGCGCAGAGACCAAAAGTGGATTTTCCTAAACAAACATTTTTTTCTGGTTTTCAACCAAAAGTGTCTTTGGACACACTTCTTACAAGTTTGATGACATTTTCATGAATACCTGATGCTTTCATCACTTTACTGCCTCAAAGCAGCAACATCTTGTTTTATGCTCTTAAACTGATTTTCAGCCGCAGAGAGACCAAAAGTGGATTTTACTAAACAACATATTTTTCTGGGTTTTCAACCAAAAGAAAGTGTCTTAGGACACACTTCTTACAAGTTTGATGCTATTTTCATGAATACCTGATGCTTTCATCACTTTACTGCCTCAAAGCAGCAACATCTTGTTTTATGCTCTTAAACTGATTTTCAGCCCGCATAAGAGACCAAAAGTGGATTTTCTAAAACAACACCTTTTTTCTGGGTTTTCAACAAAGAAAGTGTCTTTGGACACACTTCTTTACAAGTTTGATGACATTTTCATGAATACCTGATGCTTTCATCACTTTACCTGCAGCAACATTGTGTTTTTATGCTCTTAAACTGATTTTCAGCCGCCATAGAGAGACCAAAAGTGGATTTTACTAAACAACATCTTTTTCTGGTTTTCAACAAAAGAAAGTGTCTTAGGACACACTTCTTACAAGTTTGATGACATTTTCATGAATACCTGATGCTTTCATCACTTTACTGCCTCAAAGCAGCAACATCTTGTTTTTATGCTCTTAAACTGATTTTCAGCCATAGAGACCAAAAGTGGATTTTACTAAACAACATCTTTTTCTGGGTTTTTCACCAAAAGTGTCTTAGGACACACTTCTTACAAGTTTGATGCTATTTTCATGAATACCTGATGCTTTCATCACTTTACTGCCTCAAAGCAGCAACATCTTGTTTTTATGCTCTTAAACTGATTTTCAGCCCGCAGAGAGACCAAAAGTGGATTTTACTAAACAACATCTTTTTTCTGGGTTTTCAACAAAAGAAAGTGTCTTAGGACACACTTCTTACAAGTTTGATGCTATTTTCATGAATACCTGATGCTTTCATTACTTTACTGCCTTAAAGCAGCAACATCTTCTTTTTATGCTCTTAAACTGATTTTCAGCCGCAGAGAGACCAAAAGTGGATTTTACTAAACAACATCTTTTTTCTGGGTTTTCAACCAAAGAAAGTGTCTTTGGACACACTTCTTACAAGTTTGATGCTATTTTCATGAATACCTGATGCTTTCATCACTTTACTGACTCAAAGCAGCAACATTGTGTTTTTATGCTCTTAAACTGATTTCCAGCCCGCATAGAGACCAAAAGTGGATTTTCCTAAACAAAACTTTTTTTCTGGGTTTAAAACCAAAGAAAGTGTCTTTGGACACACTTCTTACAAGTTTGATGACATTTTCATGAATACCTGATGCTTTCATCACTTTACTGCCTCAAAGCAGCAACATCTTTTTTTATGCTCTTAAACTGATTTTCAGCCCGCAGAGAGACCAAAAGTGGATTTTACTAAACAACACCTTTTTTCTGGGTTTTCAACCAAAAGTGTCTTTGGACACACTTCTTACAAGTTTGATGCTATTTTCATGAATACCTGATGCTTTCATCACTTTACTGCCTCAAAGCAGCAACATCTTGTTTTATGCTCTTAAACTGATTTTCAGCCATGAGACCAAAAGTGGATTTTACTAAACAACATCTTTTTCTGGGTTTTTCAACCAAAGAAAGTGTCTTTGGACACACTTCTTACAAGTTTGATGACATTTTCATGAATACCTGATGCTTTCATCACTTTACTGCCTCAAGCCTCCAGCAACATTGTGTTTTATGCTCTTAAACTGATTTTCAGCCATAGAGACCAAAAGTGGATTTTACTAAACAAAACCTTTTTCTGGGTTTAAAACCAAAAGTGTCTTTGGACACACTTCTTACAAGTTTGATGCTATTTTCATGAATACCTGATGCTTTCATCACTTTACTGCCTCAAAGCAGCAACATCTTGTTTTTATGCTCTTAAACTGATTTTCAGCCATAGAGAGACCAAAAGTGGATTTTACTAAACAACATCTTTTTCTGGGTTTTCAACCAAGAAAGTGTCTTTGGACACACTTCTTACAAGTTTGATGCTATTTTCATGAATACCTGATGCTTTCATCACTTTACTGCCTCAAAGCAGCAACATCTTCTTTTATGCTCTTAAACTGATTTTCAGCCCGCAGAGACCAAAAGTGGATTTTACTAAACAACATCTTTTTTCTGGGTTTTCAACCAAATAAAGTGTCTTAGGACACACTTCTTACAATTTTGATGCTATTTTCATGAATACCTGATGCTTTCATTACTTTACTGCCTTAAAGCAGCAACATCTTCTTTTTCTGCTCTTAAACTGATTTTCAGCCCGCAGAGAGACCAAAAGTGGATTTTACTAAACAACATCTTTTTTCTGGGTTTTCAACCAAAGAAAGTGTCTTTGGACACACTTCTTACAAGTTTGATGCTATTTTCATGAATACCTGATGCTTTCATCACTTTACTGACTCAAAGCAGCAACATTGTGTTTTTATGCTCTTAAACTGATTTTCAGCCATAGAGAGACCAAAAGTGGATTTTCCTAAACAAAACTTTTTTTCTGGGTTTAAAACCAAAGAAAGTGTCTTTGGACACACTTCTTACAAGTTTGATGACATTTTCATGAATACCTGATGCTTTCATCACTTTACTGCCTCAAAGCAGCAACATCTTTTTTTATGCTCTTAAACTGATTTTCAGCCATAGAGAGACCAAAAGTGGATTTTACTAAACAACACCTTTTTTCTGGGTTTTCAACCAAAGAAAGTGTCTTTGGACACACTTCTTACAAGTTTGATGACATTTTCATGAATACCTGATGCTTTCATCACTTTACTGCCTCAAAGCAGCAACATCTTTTTTATGCTCTTAAACTGATTTTCAGCCATAGAGACCAAAGTGGATTTTACTAAACAACTCCTTTTTTCTGGGTTTTCAACCAAAGAAAGTGTCTTAGGACACACTTCTTACAAGTTTGATGCTATTTTCATGAATACCTGATGCTTTCATCACTTTACTGCCTCAAAGCAACATCTTGTTTTATGCTCTTAAACTGATTTTCAGCCATAGAGACCAAAAGTGGATTTTACTAAACAACACCTTTTTTCTGGGTTTTCAACCAAAAGTGTCTTAGGACACACTTCTTACAAGTTTGATGCTATTTTCAGGAGTACCTGATGCTTTCATCACTTTACTGCCTCAAAAACACAACATCTTGTTTTATGCTCTTAAACTGATTTTCAGCCGCAGACCAAAAGTGGATTTTCTAAAAAAACCTTTTTCTGGGTTTTAAAACCAAAAAGTGTTTTTGGACACACTTCTTACAAGTTTGATGACATTTTCATGAATACCTGCTGCTTTCATCACTTTACTGCAGCAACATTGTGTTTTTATGCTCTTAAACTGATTTCAGCCCGATTTCAGTGGATTTTCCTAAACAAAACCTTTTTTCTGGGTTTAAAACCAAAGAAAGTGTCTTTGGACACACTTCTTACAAGTTTGATGACATTTTCATGAATACCTGATGCTTTCATCACTTTACTGCCTCAAAGCAGCAACATCTTTTTTAATGCTCTTAAACTGATTTTCAGCCGCAGAGAGACCAAAGTGGATTTTACTAAACAACATCTTTTTCTGGGTTTTCAACCAAAAGTGTCTTAGGACACACTTCTTACAAGTTTGATGCTATTTTCATGAATACCTGATGCTTTCATCACTTTACTGACTCAAAGCAGCAACATCTTGTTTTTATGCTCTTAAACTGATTTTCAGCCCGCATAGAGAACAAAAGTGGATTTTCCTAAACAAAACCTTTTTTTCTGGGTTTAAAACCAAAAGTGTCTTTGGACACACTTCTTACAAGTTTGATGACATTTTCATGAATACCTGATGCTTTCATCACTTTACTGCCTCAAAGCAGCAACATCTTTTTTATGCTCTTAAACTGATTTTCAGCCCGCAGAAGAGACCAAAGTGGATTTTACTAAACAACATATTTTTCTGGGTTTTCAACCCGAAAGTGTCTTAGGACACACTTCTTACAAGTTTGATGCTATTTTCATGAATACCTGATGCTTTCATCACTTTACTGACTCAAAGCAGCAACATCTTGTTTTTATGCTCTTAAACTGATTTTCAGCCCGCAGAGAGACCTGATTTTCCCAGCTGCTCCTGAACGCATCGTCTCCAAGGCGCCAGGTAGCCCGCCAGCTACAGCATGTCTCTTCCTTCTCTCCTCTCTTTTCCGTCTTGCTCAGTGTGTCTCATGTATAGTTATCTCCTGCCTCCCTTAATGATAACGGTACATGCAACAAGTGCAGTTATTTTGCTGGGTTGGAGGCAGGTCTAAGTGGGTTAGATGCGGCTCGCGCCATCGAAACTCAGCCAGCTATGCTAGTTAGCCGCCCTCTCCCGTAACCGGTCGCGAGCCACAGGTAGCCCTGCTTTCTTCCCGGCAGCGCCTGGCCAGCCAGGAGGATGGGTAACTGTTCGCCAAGAGTGGTAAGTCTATACAGAAGCCTGCTGTGCACCAACCACTTCACGTTTCACCGCTTTTCCTGCTCAGCGACACACCACCGTGAGGAGAACACCCTGGTTATCGGGAGCTCTATAGTCAGGAACGTGAAGATAAGAAGCGCGGACCAGGGTAGTGTGCCTCCAGGGGGCCAGAGCGGGCGGCGATGGAGTCTTGTTTGAAGCTGCTGGCTAAGGATGAAGCGTAAATACAGTCAGATTGTAATACATGCCGTGTAGTAACGGCATGAGCCCGTGGAGTCGGAAGTCAGTAAAATGAATGTGGAATCGTGTGCTTATGCCAAAGGCGTTGTCGGACACGTAATTTTCTCTGGCCCTCTCCCAAATTTGAAAACTGGCGAATTATATGGCCGTATGTAGGTCTTTCAACCGCTGGCTGTCGAAGTGGTGCCCAGAATAAGGTGAGCTACGTAGACAACTGGAAGACTTTCTGGGGAAAACCTGATCTGATGAGGAGGGGCGGCGTCCATCACGTTGGAAAGGCGCGTCTCATTTCTGCGAATATGACCCACGTTGATCACCGGACCTAATCCGCGACAATCCGGGGTTCCAGATCAGGAACCGGAGCAGGTTGTAGTTTAACACCCTTCTCTGCTCTTCTTGTCAAGCAGTTACCCATCCATTACTCTAGAATAGAGACTGTGAAACTGTGTCTGTCCCACGGCCATAAATTAAATAAATCCTAAAGTAAACACAAGAGGAGTCGTACACAATAACCTTATACAAGTTAACACCATTATTTCAGCAGTGCAACAAAACAGGACTATTAAATGTGGTCTCCTAAATATTAGATCTCTGTCATCTAAAGCTGTGTTACTAAATGATTTAATCACAGATAATCACATTGATTTATGTTGTCTAACTGAAACCTGGCTGCGCCATGAAGCATATGTCTGCCTAAATGAGTCGACTCCTCCAAGTCATGTTAATACTCACATTCCTCGAGACACCGGTCCGAGGGAGGTGGAAGTAGCAACCATCTTTGACTCGAGCCTTTTAATAAATCCTAAACCTAAATTAAATTACGACTCATTTGAAAGCCTTGTTCTTAGTCTTTCACATCCAACCTGGAAAACATACAGCGATTCTATTTGTGATTCTGTTTTGGCCACCGGTCCATATTCAGGATTTATATCAGAATTTTCAGAATTTATATCAAGTTTGGTTCTTAAAACTGATAAAGTTATTATTGTAGGAGATTTTAATATTCATGTGGATGTTGATAATGATGGCCTAGTACTGCATTCATCTCATTGTTGGACTTCGTCGGCTTTCGTCAGAAGTACAGAAACCCACCTACAGCTTTGGCCACCGCTTGATCTTGTTCTTACATATGGCGTTGACATTGAGCATTTGAAGGTCTTCCCACAGAATCCTCTTCTGTCAGACCACAGCCTTATAACTTTTGAGTTTATACTACCGGAGTGTACACGCTAGTCAAAAGTTCTACACCAGATGTCTAACTGACAGTGCTGTAGCTAAATTTAAAAAGCGATTCATTCTGCACTTGATTCAATACCATGTCTCAATATAACAGAGGACTCCTGGTCTAACTTTAGTCCGTCCCAGGTTGATCATCTTGTTGTTAGTGCCACAGGCTCACTGAGAATGACACTGGACTCGATAGCCCCTCTGACGAAGAAGACAGTGAGGGAGAGAAGGTTTGCTCCTGGTATAACCCTCCAGACCCATTAAAGCAAGCGTCACAGCTTGAAAGCATTTGGCGTTCAACTAATGGAAGAATCCCCGCTTAGTTTGGCGAGATAGTCTTAAAACTTATAAGAAGGCCCCCGCAATGCCAGAGCAGGAATATTACTCATCAGTAATAGAGAAGAATAAGAACAACCCAGGTTTCTCTTTAGCACTGTAGCCAGGCTGACAGAGGTCAGCCTGTGGGCCCAGTATTCCTATAGACCTCAGTAGTAATGACTTTATGAACTTCTTCAATGAGAAGATTTTAACTATTAGGGACAAGATTAATAATCTTGCCCTTAACCAGTGCCAATCTGTCCTCAAGTGGAATGGCTTTGGAAACCCTGTATGTCCTGGTATATATTTAGATGGCTTTTCTCCCATCAACGTGACCAATTATCTTTAATGGTTTCTACTTCTAACACCCTACCTGTCTCTTGGACCCTATCCCGACTAGGCTGCTTAAAGATGTTTTGCCTTTAATTGGCAGCTCTCTTTTGGATATTATTAATGTGTCTTTGTTAACAGGCCACGTACCACATTCCTTCAAAGTAGCCTGTAATTAAACCTCTCCTGAAGCCCACTCTGGATCCAGAGGTTTTGGCTAACTACAGACCGATCTCTAACCTCCCCTTCTCTCTAAGATCCTTGAGAAAGGTCCTGCTTAAAATCAGTTGTGTGACTTTCTACATCAGAATAGTTTATTTGAAGAGTTTCAGTCAGGATTTAGAAAACACCACAGCACAGAGACAGCACTGTGAAGATTACGAATGACCTTAATGGCAGCAGATAAAGACTTCTCTCTGTACTGGTCTTGTTAGACCTTAGTGCTGCATTCGACACCATTACCATAACATCCTATTACAGAGACTGGAGCAGTCGATTGGTATTTCAGGCACCGCCCTAAGTTGGTTTAAATCCTATTTATCAGATCGATCTCCAGTTTGTATTTGTAAACGATGAAGCCTCAATGACCTGCAACGTTAGTCATGGGTTCACAAGGTTCTGTGCTCGACCAATTCTATTTACCTTATACATGCTTCCTTTTGAACGTATTATCAGGAAACGCTCTATAAATTTTCATTGTTATGCAGATGATACTCAACTATATCTGTCGATAAAACCAGAGGAGACTAACCAACTCACTAAAATTCAAGCATGTCTTAGTGACATAAAAACATGGATGACCGGCAACTAGCGATGTTAAACTCAGACAAAACCGAAGTAATTCTACTAGGCCCTGAGCACCTCAGAGATCAATTATCTGGTGATGTGATTTCTGTAGATGGCATTACTCTAGCATCCAACACCACTGTAAAGAATCTCGGCGTTATCTTTGATCGGGACTTGTCCTTTTGCTCCCACATAAAGCAAATCTCAGGACTGCATTCTTCCATCTCGTAATATTTCAAAATCAGGCACATCTTGTCTCAAAAGATGCAGAGAAATTAGTTCCCGGCGTTGTTACGAGACTGGATTACTGCAACTCCTTATTATCAGGCTGCACTAATAAATCTCTTAGGTCCTCCAGTTGATTCAGAATGCTGCAGCTCGTATTCTCACTAAAACTAAGAAAAAGTCACATTACTCCTGCACTAGCTGCTCTGCACTGGCTCCCTGTAAAATCAAGAATCACTTTTAAAATTCTTCTCTTAACTTACAAAGCCTTAATTGGTGATGCACCATCATATCTTAAGAAGAGCAGCTTGTAGTACCGTGTAGCCCCACCAGAGAGCTGCGCTCACTAAATGCAGGGCTGCTACTTGTAGTTCGAAGGTCTTAAAATGTAAAAAATGGAGCCAGAGCCTTTAGTTATCAAGCTCCTCTTTTATGGAACCAGCTTCCACCTTCAGTCCAGGAGGCAGACACAGTCGCCACATTCAGAAGTAGACTTAAGACTTTCCTCTTTGACAGAGCTTATAGTCAGGGCTGAATCAGGTTGCCCTGGTCCAGCCCCTGGATATGCTGGTATAGGCTTATAGCTGCTGGGGATGTTTAGGATGCACTGAGCACCTCTCACCTCTTTTTTTCTCTATGGATGAATCTTCCTATGGATGAATCTATGGATGAATCATCTCTCCATCTCATCTCTCCATCACATGACTAACTCTGCTTTCTCCCGGAGTCCTTCTGACTTCACGTCTCATGGGGTCATCGGACCCTATGAGGCGGCATAAATCCCATCTGCTGATGGACCTTCGATGGTTGGATGGTGAGTTCCTGTCGCCAGCTGTGCCACTGCCCTGCTGGGACTCCGCCCACTCCTCCACTTGGGAGGTCTCCAAACTCTCCATCGTGGAATATGCCTAAATATGAACTATTGATAAACTCTGTCAGATTCCTTGAATGTATTTTTAACTCCTAAATATGTCCTTCTGTACATTACATCTATTGCATCTGTCCATCCTGGAGAGGGATCCTCCTCTGTTGCTCTCCTGAAGGTTTCTTCCCTTTTTTTCCCCCTGAAGGGTTATTTGGGGGTTTTTCCTGGTCCGATGTGAGGTTTTGGGTCAGGGATGTCTATGTGTACAGATTGTAAAGCACTCTGAGACAAATTTGTAATTTGTGAAACTGGGCTATACAAATAAACTGAATTGAATTGAATTGAAAAGTGGATTTTACTAAACAACATCTTTTTTCTGGGTTTTCAACCAAAGAAAGTGTCTTAGGATACACTTCTTACAAGTTTGATGCTATTTTCATGAATACCTGATGCTTTCATTACTTTACTGCCTTAAGCAGCAACATCTTCTTTTATGCTCTTAAACTGATTTTTCAGCCGCGAGAGACCAAAAGTGGATTTTACTAAACAACACCTTTTTCTGGGTTTTCAGCAAAAGAAAGTGTCTTTGGACACACTTCTTACAAGTTTGATGACATTTTCATGAATACCTGATGCTTTCATCACTTTACTGCAGCAACATTGTGTTTTTATGCTCTTAAACTGATTTCCAGCCGCATAGAGACCAAAGTGGATTTTCCTAAACAAAACCTTTTTCTGGGTTTAAAACCAAAAGTGTCTTAGGACACACTTCTTACAAGTTTGATGCTATTTTCATGAATACCTGATGCTTTCATCACTTTACTGCCTCAAAGGAGCAACATCTTGTTTTTATGCTCTTAAACTGATTTTTCAGCCATGAAGACCAAAAGTGGATTTTTTACTAAACAACGTCTTTTTCTGGGTTTTTCAACCAAAGAAAGTGTCTTAGGACACACTTCTTACAAGTCTTATGCTATTTTCATGAATACCTGATGCTTTCATTACTTTACTGCCTTAAGCAGCAACATCTTCTTTTTATGCTCTTAAACTGATTTTCAGCCCAGAGAGACCAAAGTGGATTTTACTAAAAACACCTTTTTTCTGGGTTTTCAACCAAGAAAGTGTTTTGGACACACTTCTTACAAGTTTGATGACATTTTCATGAATACCTGATGCTTTCATCACTTTTACTGCAACAACATTGTGTGTTTATGCTCTTAAAATGATTTCCAGCCCGATTTCCAGTGGATTTTCCTAAACAAAGCCTTTTTTCTGGGTTTTAAACCAAAGAAAGTGTCTTTGGACACACTTCTTCTAGGATTTGATGACATTTTCATGAATACCTGATGCTTTCATCCTTTACTGCCTCAAAGCAGCAACATCTTTTTAATGCTCTTAAACTGATTTTCAGCCATGAGAGAGACCAAAAGTGGATTTTACTAAACAACATCTTTTTTCTGGGTTTCAACCAAAAGTGTCTTAGGACACACTTCTTACAAGTTTGATGCTATTTTCATGAATACCTGATGCTTTCATCACTTTACTGACTCAAAGCAGCAACATCTTGTTTTTATGCTCTTAAACTGATTTTCAGCCATAGAGACCAAAGTGGATTTTACTAAACAACATCTTTTTTCTGGGTTTTTCAACAAAGAAAGTGTCTTAGGATTACACTTCTTACGAAGTTTGATGCTATTTTTCATGAATACCTGATGCTTTTTCATCACTTTACTGCCTCAAAAGCAGCAACATCTTTTTAATGCTCTTAAACTGATTTTTCAGCCCCATAGAGAGAGACCAAAAAGTGGATTTTTTACTAAACAACATCTTTTTCTGGGTTTTCAACCAAAGAAAGTGTCTTAGGACACACTTCTTACAAGTTTGATGCTATTTTCCCGATACCG
>JAYMGU010000070.1:0-28573 GCA_036178185.1 Liparis tanakae
TTTTCAGCAAGCAGAGAGACCAAAGCTGGATTTTACTAAACAAAACCTTTTTTCTGGGTATTCAACCAAATAAAGTGTCTTAGGACACACTTCTTACAAGTTTGATGAAATTTTCATGAATACCCGATGCTTTCATCACTTTAATGCCTCAAAGCAGCAACATCTTGTTTTTATGCTCTTAAACTGATTTTCA
Organism: Liparis tanakae; assembly: GCA_036178185.1. Classification (NCBI taxonomy): domain Eukaryota; kingdom Metazoa; phylum Chordata; class Actinopteri; order Perciformes; family Liparidae; genus Liparis; species Liparis tanakae. The sequence goes on from JAYMGU010000070.1 coordinate 194, forward strand.
GCCCGCAGAGAGAACAAAGGTGGATTTTACTAAACAAAAGCTTTTTTCTGGGTATTCAACCAAAGAAAGTGTCTTAAGACACACTTCTTACAAGTTTGATGACATTTTTATGAATACCTGATGCTTTCATCACTTTACTGCCTCAAAGCAGCAACATCTTGTTTTTATGCTCTTAAACTGATTTTCAGCAAGCAGAGAGACCAAAGCTGGATTTTACTAAACAAAATCTTTTTTCTGGGTATTCAACCAAAGAAAGTGTCTTAGGACACACTTCTTACAAGTTTGATGACATTTTTATGAATACTTGATTCTTTCATCACTTTACTGCCTCAAAGCAGCAACATCTTGTTTTTATGCTCTTAAACTGATTTTCAGCAAGCAGAGAGACCAAAGGTGGATTTTACTAAACAAAACCTTTTTTCTGGCTATTCAACCAAATAAAGTGTCTTAGGACACACTTCTTACAAGTTTGATGACATTTTCATGAATACCTGATGCTTTCATCACTTTACTGCCTCAAAGCAGCAACATCTTGTTTTTATGCTCTAAAACTGATTTTCAAACCGCAGAGAGACAAAAAGTGGATTTTACTAAACAAAACCTTTTTTCTGGGTATTCAACCAAAGAAAGTGTCTTAGGATACACTTCTTACAAGTTTGATGACATTTTCATGAATACCTGATGCTTTCATCACTTTACTGCCTCAAAGCAGCAACATCTTGTTTTTATGCTCTTAAACTGATTTTCAGCCCGCAGAGATACCAAAAGTGGATTTTACTAAACAAAACCTTTTTTTCTGGGTATTCAACCAAAGAAAGTGTCTTAGGACACACTTACAAGTTTGATGACATTTTCATGAATACCTGATGCTTTCATCACTTTACTGCCTCAAAGCAGCAACATCTTGTTTTTATGCTCTTAAACTGATTTTCAGGCCGCAGAGAGACCAAAGGTGGATTTTACTAAACAAAACCTTTTTTCTGGCTATTCAACCAAATAAAGTGTCTTAGGACACACTTCTTACAAGTTTGATGACATTTTCATGAACACCTGATGCTTTCATCACTTTACTGCCTCAAAGCAGCAACATCTTGTTTTTATGCTCTTAAACTGATTTTCAGCCCGCAGAGAGACCAAAAGTGGATTTTACTAAATAAAACCTTTTTTCTGGGTATTCAACCAAAGAAAGTGTCTTAGGACACACTTCTTACAAGTTTGATGACATTTTCATGAATACCTGATGCTTTCATCACTTTACTGCCTCAAAGCAGCAACATCTTGTTTTTATGCTCTTAAACTGATTTTCAGGCCGCAGAGAGACCAAAGGTGGATTTTACTAAACAAAACCTTTTTTCTGGCTATTCAACCAAATAAAGTGTCTTAGGACACACTTCTTACAAGTTTGATGACATTTTCATGAATACCTGATGCTTTCATCACTTTACTGCCTCAAAGCAGCAACATCTTGTTTTTATGCTCTTAAACTGATTTTCAGGCCGCAGAGAGACCAAAGGTGGATTTTACTAAACAAAACCTTTTTTCTGGCTATTCAACCAAATAAAGTGTCTTAGGACACACTTCTTACAAGTTTGATGACATTTTCATGAATACCTGATGCTTTCATCACTTTACTGCCTCAAAGCAGCAACATCTTGTTTTTATGCTCTAAAACTGATTTTCAAACCGCAGAGAGACAAAAAGTGGATTTTACTAAACAAAACCTTTTTTCTGGGTATTCAACCAAAGAAAGTGTCTTAGGATACACTTCTTACAAGTTTGATGACATTTTCATGAATACCTGATGCTTTCATCACTTTACTGCCTCAAAGCAGCAGCAAACATCTTGTTTTATGCTCTTAAACTGATCTTAAACTGATTTTCAGCCCGCAGAGATACCAAAAGTGGATTTTACTAAACAAAACCTTTTTTCTGGGTATTCAACCAAAGAAAGTGTCTTAGGACACACTTCTTACAAGTTTGATGACATTTTTATGAATACCTGATGCTTTCATCACTTTACTGCCTCAAAGCAGCAACATCTTGTTTTTATGCTCTTAAACTGATTTTCAGCAAGCAGAGAGACCAAAGCTGGATTTTACTAAACAAAACCTTTTTTCTGGGTATTCAACCAAATAAAGTGTTTTAGGACACACTTCTTACAAGTTTGATGACATTTTCATGAACACCTGATGCTTTCATCACTTTACTGCCTCAAAGCAGCAACATCTTGTTTTTATGCTCTTAAACTGATTTTCAGCCCGCAGAGAGACCGAAAGTGGATTTTACTAAACAAAACCTTTTTTCTGGGTATTCAATCAAAGAAAGTGTCTTAGGACACACTTCTTACAAGTTTGATGACATTTTCATGAATACCTGATGCTTTCATCACTTTAATGCCTCAAAGCAGCAACATCTTGTTTTTATGCTCTTAAACTGATTTTCAGCCCGCAGAGAGACGAAAAGAGGATTTTACTAAACAAAACCTTTTTTTCTGGGTATTCAACCAAAGAAAGTGTCTTAGGACACACTTCTTACAAGTTTGATGACATTTTCATGAATACCTGATGCTTTCATCACTTTACTGCCTCAAAGCAGCAACATCTTGTTTTTATGCTCTTAAACTGATTTTCAGCCCGCAGAGAGACCAAAGGTGGATTTCACTGAACAAAACCTTTTTTCTGGGTATTCAACCAAAGAAAGTGTCTTAGGACACACTTCTTACAAGTTTGATGACATTTTCATGAATACCTGATGCTTTCATCACTTTACTGCCTCAAAGCAGCAACATCTTGTTTTTATGCTCTTAAACTGATTTTTCAGCCCGCGCAGAGAGACCAAAAGTGGATTTTACTAAAAAACCTTTTTTCTGGGTATTCAACCAAAGAAAGTGTCTTAGGACACACTTCTTACAAGTTTGATGACATTTTCATGAATACCTGATGCTTTCATCACTTTACTGCCTCAAAGCAGCAACATCTTGTTTTTATGCTCTTAAACTGATTTTCAGCCCGCAGAGAGACCAAAAGTGGATTTTACTAAATAAAACCTTTTTTCTGGGTATTCAACCAAAGAAAGTGTCTTAGGACACACTTCTTACAAGTTTGATGACATTTTCATGAATACCTGATGCTTTCATCACTTTACTGCCTCAAAGCAGCAACATCTTGTTTTTATGCTCTTAAACTGATTTTCAGCCCGCAGAGAGACCAAAGGTGGATTTTACTAAACAAAACCTTTTTCTGGGTATTCAACCAAAGAAAGTGTCTTAGGACACACTTCTTACAAGTTTGATGACATTTTCATGAATACCTGATGCTTTCATCACTTTACTGCCTCAAAGCAGCAACATCTTGTTTTTATGCTCTTAAACTGATTTTCAGGCCGCAGAGAGACCAAAGGTGGATTTTACTAAACAAAACCTTTTTTCTGGGTATTCAACCAAAGAAAGTGTCTTAGGACACACTTCTTACAAGTTTGATGACATTTTCATGAATACCTGATGCTTTCATCACTTTACTGCCTCAAAGCAGCAACATCTTGTTTTTATGCTCTTAAACTGATTTTCAGCAAGCAGAGAGACCAAAGCTGGATTTTACTAAACAAAACCTTTTTTCTGGGTATTCAACCAAATAAAGTGTCTTAGGACACACTTCTTACAAGTTTGATGACATTTTCATGAATACCTGATGCTTTCATCACTTTATTGCCTCAAAGCAGCAACATCTTGTTTTTATGCTCTTAAACTGATTTTCAGCCCGCAGAGAGACCGAAAGTGGATTTTACTAAACAAAACCTTTTTTCTGGGTATTCAACCAAATAAAGTGTCTTAGGACACACTTCTTACAAGTTTGATGACATTTTCATGAATACCTGATGCTTTCATCACTTTAATGCCTCAAAGCAGCAACATCTTGTTTTTATGCTCTTAAACTGATGTTCAGCCCGCAGAGAGACCGAAAGTGGATTTTACTAAACAAAACCTTTTTTCTGGGTATTCAACCAAAGAAAGTGTCTTAGGACACACTTCTTACAAGTTTGATGACATTTTTTATGAATACCTGATGCTTTCATCACTTTACTGCCTCAAAGCAGCAACATGTTGTTTTTATGCTCTTAAACTGATTTTCAGCCCGCAGAGAGACCAAAAGTGGATTTTACTAAACAAAACCTTTTTTCTGGGTATTCAACCAAAGAAAGTGTCTTAGGACACACTTCTTACAAGTTTGATGACATTTTCATGAATACCTGATGCTTTCATCACTTTATTGCCTCAAAGCAGCAACATCTTGTTTTTATGCTCTTAAACTGATTTTCAGCCCGCAGAGAGACCAAAGGTGGATTTTACTAAACAAAACCTTTTTTCTGGCTATTCAACCAAAGAAAGTGTCTTAGGACACACTTTTACAAGTTTGATGACATTTTCATGAATACCTGATGCTTTCATCACTTTACTGCCTCAAAGCAGCAACATCTTGTTTTTATGCTCTTAAACTGATTTTCAGCCCACAGAGAGGCCAAAAGTGGATTTTACTAAACAAAAGCTTTTTTCTGGGTATTCAACCAAAGAAAGTGTCTTAGGACACACTTCTTACAAGTTTGATGACATTTTCATGAATACCTGATGCTTTCATCACTTTACTGCCTCAAAGCAGCAACATCTTGTTTTTATGCTCTTAAACTGATTTTCAGCCCGCAGAGAGAACAAAAGTGGATTTTACTAAACAAAACCTTTTTCTGGGTATTCAACCAAAGAAAGTGTCTTAGGACACACTTCTTACAAGTTTGATGACATTTTCATGAATACCTGATGCTTTCATCACTTTACTGCCTCAAAGCAGCAACATCTTGTTTTTATGCTCTTAAACTGATTTTCAGCCCGCAGAGAGACCAAAAGTGGATTTTACTAAACAAAACCTTTTTTCTGGGTATTCAACCAAAGAAAGTGTCTTAGGACACACTTCTTACAAGTTTGATGACATTTTCATGAATAACTGATGCTTTCATCACTCTACTGCCTCAAAGCAGCAACATGTTGTTTTTATGCTCTTAAACTGATTTTCAGCACGCAGAGACCAAAAGTGGATTTTACCAAACAAAACCTTTTTTCTGGGTATTCAACCAAATAAAGTGTCTCAGGACACACTTCTTACAAGTTTGATGACATTTTCATGAATACCTGATGCTTTCATCACTTTACTGCCTCAAAGCAGCAACATCTTGTTTTTATGCTCTTAAACTGATTTTCAGCCCGCAGAGAGACCAAAGTGGATTTTACTAAACAAAACCTTTTTCTGGGTATTCAACCAAAGAAAGTGTCTTAGGACACACTTCTTACAAGTTTGATGACATTTTCATGAATACCTGATGCTTTCATCACTTTACTGCCTCAAAGCAGCAACATCTTGTTTTTATGCTCTTAAACTGATTTTCAGCCCGCAGAGAGACCAAAGTGGATTTTACTAAACAAAACCTTTTTTCTGGGTATTCAACCAAAGAAAGTGTCTTAGGACACACTTCTTACAAGTTTGATGACATTTTCATGAATACCTGATGCTTTCATCACTTTACTGCCTCAAAGCAGCAACATCTTGTTTTTATGCTCTTAAACTGATTTTCAGCCCGCAGAGAGACCAAAGTGGATTTTACTAAACAAAACCTTTTTTCTGGGTATTCAACCAAAGAAAGTGTCTTAGGACACACTTCTTACAAGTTTGATGACATTTTCATGAATACCTGATGCTTTCATCACTTTACTGCCTCAAAGCAGCAACATCTTGTTTTTATGCTCTTAAACTGATTTTCAGCCCGCAGAGAGACCAAAGGTGGATTTTACTAAACAAAACCTTTTTTCTGGGTATTCAACCAAAGAAAGTGTCTTAGGACACACTTCTTACAAGTTTGATGACATTTTCATGAATACCTGATGCTTTCATCACTTTACTGCCTCAAAGCAGCAACATCTTGTTTTTATGCTCTTAAACTGATTTTCAGCCCGCAGAGAGACCAAAAGTGGATTTTACTAAACAAAACCTTTTTTCTGGGTATTCAACCAAAGAAAGTGTCTTAGGACACACTTCTTACAAGTTTGATGACATTTTCATGAATACCTGATGCTTTCATCACTTTACTGCCTCAAAGCAGCAACATCTTGTTTTTATGCTCTTAAACTGATTTTCAGCCCGCAGAGAGACCAAAAGTGGATTTTACTAAACAAAACCTTTTTCTGGGTATTCAACCAAAGAAAGTGTCTTAGGACACACTTCTTACAAGTTTGATGACATTTTCATGAATACCTGATGCTTTCATCACTTTACTGCCTCAAAGCAGCAACATCTTGTTTTTATGCTCTTAAACTGATTTTCAGCCCGAGAGAGACCAAAAGTGGATTTTACTAAACAAAACCTTTTTCTGGGTATTCAACCAAAGAAAGTGTCTTAGGACACACTTTACAAGTTTGATGACATTTTCATGAATACCTGATGCTTTCATCACTTTACTGCCTCAAAGCAGCAACATCTTGTTTTATGCTCTTAAACTGATTTTCAGCCCAGAGAGACCAAAGGTGGATTTTACTAAACAAAACCTTTTTTTCTGGGTATTCAACCAAAGAAAGTGTCTTAGGACACACTTCTTACAAGTTTGATGACATTTTCATGAATACCTGATGCTTTCATCACTTTACTGCCTCAAAGCAGCAACATCTTGTTTTTATGCTCTTAAACTGATTTTCAGCCCGCAGAGAGACCAAAAGTGGATTTTACTAAACAAAACCTTTTTTCTGGGTATTCAACCAAAGAAAGTGTCTTAGGACACACTTCTTACAAGTTTGATGACATTTTCATGAATACCTGATGCTTTCATCACTTTACTGCCTCAAAGCAGCAACATCTTGTTTTATGCTCTTAAACTGATTTTCAGCCCGCAGAGAGACCAAAAGTGGATTTTACTAAACAAAACCTTTTTTCTGGGTATTCAACCAAAGAAAGTGTCTTAGGACACACTTCTTACAAGTTTGATGACATTTTCATGAATACCTGATGCTTTCATCACTTTACTGCCTCAAAGCAGCAACATCTTGTTTTTATGCTCTTAAACTGATTTTCAGCCCACAGAGAGACCAAAAGTGGATTTTACTAAACAAAACCTTTTTTTCTGGGTATTCAACCAAAGAAAGTGTCTTAGGACACACTTCTTACAAGTTTGATGACATTTTCATGAATACCTGATGCTTTCATCACTTTACTGCCTCAAAGCAGCAACATCTTGTTTTTATGCTCTTAAACTGATTTTCAGCCCGCAGAGAGACCAAAAGTGGATTTTACTAAACAAAACCTTTTTTCTGGGTATTCAACCAAAGAAAGTGTCTTAGGACACACTTCTTACAAGTTTGATGACATTTTCATGAATACCTGATGCTTTCATCACTTTACTGCCTCAAAGCAGCAACATCTTGTTTTTATGCTCTTAAACTGATTTTCAGCCCGCAGAGAACAAAAGTGGATTTTACTAAACAAAACCTTTTTTCTGGGTATTCAACCAAAGAAAGTGTCTTAGGACACACTTCTTACAAGTTTGATGACATTTTCATGAATACCTGATGCTTTCATCACTTTTACTGCCTCAAAGCAGCAACATCTTGTTTTATGCTCTTAAACTGATTTTCAGCCCCAGAGAGACCAAAGTGGATTTTACTAAACAAAACCTTTTTTCTGGGTATTCAACCAAAGAAAGTGTCTTAGGACACACTTCTTACAAGTTTGATGACATTTTCATGAATACCTGATGCTTTCATCACTTTACTGCCTCAAAGCAGCAACATCTTGTTTTTATGCTCTTAAACTGATTTTCAGGCCGCAGAGAGACCAAAAGTGGATTTTACTAAACAAAACCTTTTTTCTGGGTATTCAACAAAGAAAGTGTCTTAGGACACACTTCTTACAAGTTTGATGACATTTTCATGAATACCTGATGCTTTCATCACTTTACTGCCTCAAAGCAGCAACATCTTGTTTTTATGCTCTTAAACTGATTTTCAGCCCGCAGAGAGACCAAAAGTGGATTTTACTAAACAAAACCTTTTTTTCTGGGTATTCAACCAAAGAAAGTGTCTTAGGACACACTTCTTACAAGTTTGATGACATTTTCATGAATACCTGATGCTTTCATCACTTTACTGCCTCAAAGCAGCAACATCTTGTTTTTATGCTCTTAAACTGATTTTCAGCCCGCAGAGAGACCAAAGGTGGATTTTACTAAACAAAACCTTTTTTCTGGGTATTCAACCAAAGAAAGTGTCTTAGGACACACTTCTTACAAGTTTGATGACATTTTCATGAATACCTGATGCTTTCATCACTTTACTGCCTCAAAGCAGCAACATCTTGTTTTTATGCTCTTAAACTGATTTTCAGACCGCAGAGACCAAAAGTGGATTTTACTAAACAAAACCTTTATTCAACCAAAGAAAGTGTCTTAGGACACACTTCTTACAAGTTTGATGACATTTTCATGAATACCTGATGCTTTCATCACTTTACTGCCTCAAAGCAGCAACATCTTGTTTTTATGCTCTTAAACTGATTTTCAGCCCGCAGAGAACCCAAAGGTGGATTTTACTAAACAAAACCTTTTTTCTGGGTATTCAACCAAAGAAAGTGTCTTAGGACACACTTCTTACAAGTTTGATGACATTTTCATGAATACCTGATGCTTTCATCACTTTACTGCCTCAAAGCAGCAACATCTGTTTTTTATGTCTTAAACTGATTTTCAGCCCAGAGAGACCAAAAGTGGATTTTACTAAACAAAACCTTTTTTTCTGTATTCAACCAAAGAAAGTGTCTTAGGACACACTTCTTACAAGTTTGATGTCATTTTCATGAATACCTGATGCTTTCATCACTTTACTGCCTCAAAGCAGCAACATCTTGTTTTATGCTCTTAAACTGATTTTCAGCCCGCAGAGACCAAAAAGTGGATTTTACTAAACAAAACCTTTTTCTGGGTATTCAACCAAAGAAAGTGTCTTAGGACAGATAATTACAAGTTTGATGACATTTTCATGAATACCTGATGCTTTCATCACTTTACTGCCTCAAAGCAGCAACATCTTGTTTTTATGCTCTTAAACTGATTTTCAGCCCGCAGAGAGACCAAAAGTGGATTTTACTAAACAAAACCTTTTTTTGGGTATTCAACCAAATAAAGTGTCTAAAAGTGTCTTAGGACACACTTCTTACAAGTTTGATGACATTTTTCATGAATACCTGATGCTTTCATCACTTTACTGCCTCAAAGCAGCAACATTTGTTTTTATGCTCTTAAACTGATTTTCAGCCCCAGAGAGACCAAGTGGATTTACTACTAAACAAAACCTTTTTTCTGGGTATTCAACCAAAGAAAGTGTCTTAGGACACACTTCTTACAAGTTTGATGACATTTTCATGAATACCTGATGCTTTCATCACTTTACTGCCTCAAAGCAGCAACATCTTGTTTTTATGCTCTTAAACTGATTTTCAGCCCGCAGAGAGACCAAAAGTGGGATTTTACTAAACAAAACCTTTTTTCTGGGTATTCAACCAAAGAAAGTGTCTTAGGACACACTTCTTACAAGTTTGATGACATTTTCATGAATACCTGATGCTTTCATCACTTTACTGCCTCAAAGCAGCAACATCTTGTTTTATGCTCTTAAACTGATTTTTCAGCCATAGAGAGAGACCAAAAGGATTTTACTAAACAATACTTTTTTTCTGGGTATTCAACCAAAGAAAGTGTCTTAGGACACACTTCTTACAAGTTTGATGACATTTTCATGAATACCTGATGCTTTCATCACTTTATTGCCTCAAAGCAGCAACATCTTGTTTTTATGCTCTTAAACTGATTTTCAGCCAGAGAGAAAAACCTTTTTTGGCTATTCAAAAAGTGTCTTAGGACACACTTACAAGTTTGATGACATTTTCATGAATACCTGATGCTTTCATCACTTTACTGCCTCAAAGCAGCAACATCTTGTTTTTATGCTCTTAAACTGATTTTCAGCCAGAGAGGCCAAAAGTGATTTTACTAAACAAAACTTTTTTTCTGGGTATTCAACAAAGAAAGTGTCTTAGGACACACTTCTTACAAGTTTGATGACATTTTCATGAATACCTGATGCTTTCATCACTTTACCCTCAAAGCAGCAACATCTTGTTTTTATGCTCTTAAACTGATTTTCAGCCCGCAGAGAGAACAAAAGTAGATTTTACTAAACAAAACCTTTTTTCTGGGTTTTCAACCAAAGAAAGTGTCTTAGGACACTTCTTACAAGTTTGATGACATTTTCATGAATACCTGATGCTTTCATCACTTTACTGCCTCAAAGCAGCAACATCTTGTTTTTATGCTCTTAAACTGATTTTCAGCCCGCAGAGAGAGACCAAAAGTGGATTTTACTAAACAAAACCTTTTTTTCTGGGTATTCAACCAAAGAAAGTGTCTCAGGACACACTTCTTACAAGTTTGATGACATTTTCATGAATAACTGATGCTTTCATCACTTTACTGCCTCAAAGCAGCAACATCTTGTTTTTATGCTCTTAAACTGATTTTCAGCACATAGAGAGACCAAAAGTGGATTTTTTACTAAACAACAAAACCTTTTTCTGGGTATTCAACCAAAGAAAGTGTCTCAGGACACACTTCTTACAAGTTTGATGACATTTTCATGAATACCTGATGCTTTCATCACTTTACTGCCTCAAAGCAGCAACATCTTGTTTTATGCTCTTAAACTGATTTTCAGCCAGAGAGACCAAAAGTGGATTTTACTAAACAAAACCTTTTTTCTGGGTATTCAATCAAAGAAAGTGTCTTAGGACACACTTCTTACAAGTTTGATGACATTTTCATGAATACCTGATGCTTTCATCACTTTACTGCCTCAAAGCAGCAACATCTTGTTTTTATGCTCTTAAACTGATTTTCAAACCGCAGAGAGACAAAAAGTGGATTTTACTAAACAAAACCTTTTTTCTGGGTATTCAACCAAAGAAAGTGTCTTAGGACACACTTCTTACAAGTTTGATGACATTTTCATGAATACCTGATGCTTTCATCACTTTACTGCCTCAAAGCAGCAACATCTTGTTTTTATGCTCTTAAACTGATTTTCAGGCCGCAGAGAGACCAAAGGTGGATTTTACTAAACAAAACCTTTTTTCTGGGTATTCAACCAAAGAAAGTGTCTTAGGACACACTTCTTACAAGTTTGATGACATTTTCATGAATACCTGATGCTTTCATCACTTTACTGCCTCAAAGCAGCAACATCTTGTTTTTATGCTCTTAAACTGATTTTCAGCAAGCAGAGACCAAAGCTGGATTTTACTAAACAAAACCTTTTTTCTGGGTATTCAACCAAATAAAGTGTCTTAGGACACACTTCTTACAAGTTTGATGACATTTTCATGAATACCTGATGCTTTCATCACTTTACTGCCTCAAAGCAGCAACATCTTGTTTTATGCTCTTAAACTGATTTTCAGCCCGCAGAGAGACCGAAAGTGGATTTTACTAAACAAAACCTTTTTTCTGGGTATTCAACCAAAGAAAGTGTCTTAGGACACACTTCTTACAAGTTTGATGACATTTTCATGAATACCTGATGCTTTCATCACTTTAATGCCTCAAAGCAGCAACATCTTGTTTTTATGCTCTTAAACTGATTTTCAGCCCGCAGAGAGACCAAAGTGGATTTTACTAAACAAAACCTTTTTTCTGGGTATTCAACCAAAGAAAGTGTCTTAGGACACACTTCTTACAAGTTTGATGACATTTTCATGAATACCTGATGCTTTCATCACTTTACTGCCTCAAAGCAGCAACATCTTGTTTTTATGCTCTTAAACTGATTTTCAGCCCGCAGAGAGACAAAAGTGGATTTTACTAAACAAAACCTTTTTCTGGGTATTCAACCAAAGAAAGTGTCTTAGGACACACTTCTTACAAGTTTGATGACATTTTCATGAATACCTGATGCTTTCATCACTTTACTGCCTCAAAGCAGCAACATCTTGTTTTTATGCTCTTAAACTGATTTTCAGCCGCAGAGAGACCAAAATTGGATTTTACTAAACAAAACCTTTTTCTGGGTATTCAACCAAAGAAAGTGTCTTAGGACACACTTCTTACAAGTTTGATGACATTTTCATGAATACCTGATGCTTTCATCACTTTACTGCCTCAAAGCAGCAACATCTTGTTTTTATGCTCTTAAACTGATTTTCAGCCCGTAGAGACCAAAAGTGGATTTTACTAAACAAAACCTTTTTTCTGGGTATTCAACCAAAGAAAGTGTCTTAGGACACACTTCTTACAAGTTTGATGACATTTTCATGAATACCTGATGCTTTCATCACTTCTACTGCCTCAAAGCAGCAACATCTTGTTTTATGCTCTTAAACTGATTTTCAGCCGCAGAGACCAAAAGTGGATTTTACTAAACAAAACCTTTTTTTCTGGGTATTCAACCAAATAAAGTGTCTTAGGACACACTTCTTACAAGTTTGATGACATTTTCATGAATACCTGATGCTTTCATCACTCTACTGCCTCAAAGCAGCAACATCTTGTTTTTATGCTCTTAAACTGATTTTCAGCCCGCAGAGAGACCAAAAGTGGATTTTACTAAACAAAACCTTTTTCTGGGTATTCAACCAAAGAAAGTGTCTTAGGACACACTTCTTACAAGTTTGATGACATTTTCATGAATACCTGATGCTTTCATCACTTTACTGCCTCAAAGCAGCAACATCTTGTTTTTATGCTCTTAAACTGATTTTCAGCCCGCAGAGAGACCAAAGTGGATTTTACTAAACAAAACCTTTTTTCTGGGTATTCAACCAAAGAAAGTGTCTTAGGACACACTTCTTACAAGTTTGATGACATTTTCATGAATACCTGATGCTTTCATCACTTTACTGCCTCAAAGCAGCAACATCTTGTTTTTATGCTCTTAAACTGATTTTCAGCCCGCAGAGAGACCAAAAGTGGATTTTACTAAACAAAACCTTTTTTCTGGGTATTCAACCAAAGAAAGTGTCTTAGGACACACTTCTTACAAGTTTGATGACATTTTCATGAATACCTGATGCTTTCATCACTTTACTGCCTCAAAGCAGCAACATCTTGTTTTTATGCTCTTAAACTGATTTTCAGCCCGCAGAGAGACCAAAGTGGATTTTACTAAACAAAACCTTTTTTCTGGGTATTCAACCAAAGAAAGTGTCTTAGGACACACTTCTTACAAGTTTGATGACATTTTCATGAATACCTGATGCTTTCATCACTTTACTGCCTCAAAGCAGCAACATCTTGTTTTATGCTCTTAAACTGATTTTCAGCCCGCAGAGAGACCAAAAGTGGATTTTACTAAACAAAACCTTTTTTCTGGGTATTCAACCAAAGAAAGTGTCAGGACACACTTCTTACAAGTTTGATGACATTTTCATGAATACCTGATGCTTTCATCACTTTACTGCCTCAAAGCAGCAACATCTTGTTTTTATGCTCTTAAACTGATTTTCAGCACGCAGAGAGACCAAAAGTGGATTTTACTAAACAAAACCTTTTTTCTGGGTATTCAACCAAAGAAAGTGTCTTAGGACACACTTCTTACAAGTTTGATGACATTTTCATGAATACCTGATGCTTTCATCACTTTACTGCCTCAAAGCAGCAACATCTTGTTTTTATGCTCTTAAACTGATTTTCAGCCCGCAGAGAGACCAAAAGTGGATTTTACTAAACAAAAACCTTTTTCTGGGTATTCAACCAAAGAAAGTGTCTTAGGACACACTTCTTACAAGTTTGATGACATTTTCATGAATACCTGATGCTTTCATCACTTTACTGCCTCAAAGCAGCAACATCTTGTTTTTATGCTCTTAAACTGATTTTCAGCCGCAGAGAGACCAAAGGTGGATTTTACTAAACAAAACCTTTTTTCTGGGTATTCAACCAAAGAAAGTGTCTTAGGACACACTTCTTACAAGTTTGATGACATTTTCATGAATACCTGATGCTTTCATCACTTTACTGCCTCAAAGCAGCAACATCTTGTTTTTATGCTCTTAAACTGATTTCCAGCCGCAGAGAGACCAAAGGTGGATTTTACTAAACAAAACCTTTTTTCTGGGTATTCAACCAAAGAAAGTGTCTTAGGACACACTTCTTACAAGTTTGATGACATTTTCATGAATACCTGATGCTTTCATCACTTTACTGCCTCAAAGCAGCAACATCTTGTTTTTATGCTCTTAAACTGATTTTCAGCCCAGAGAGACCAAAAGTGGATTTTACTAAACAAAACCTTTTTTCTGGGTATTCAACCAAAGAAAGTGTCTTAGGACACACTTCTTACAAGTTTGATGACATTTTCATGAATACCTGATGCTTTCATCACTTTACTGCCTCAAAGCAGCAACATCTTGTTTTTATGCTCTTAAACTGATTTTCAGCCCGCAGAGAGACCAAAAGTGGATTTTACTGAACAAAACCTTTTTTCTGGGTATTCAACCAAAGAAAGTGTCTTAGGACACACTTCTTACAAGTTTGATGACATTTTCATGAATACCTGATGCTTTCATCACTTTACTGCCTCAAAGCAGCAACATCTTGTTTTTATGCTCTTAAACTGATTTTCAGCCCGCAGAGAGACCAAAAGTGGATTTTACTAAACAAAACCTTTTTTCTGGGTATTCAACCAAAGAAAGTGTCTTAGGACACACTTCTTACAAGTTTGATGACATTTTCATGAATACCTGATGCTTTCATCACTTTACTGCCTCAAAGCAGCAACATCTTGTTTTTATGCTCTTAAACTGATTTTCAGCCGTCAGAGAGAACAAAAGTGGATTTTACTAAACAAAACCTTTTTCTGGGTATTCAACCAAAGAAAGTGTCTTAGGACACACTTCTTACAAGTTTGATGACATTTTCAGGAATACCTGATGCTTTCATCACTTTACTGCCTCAAAGCAGCAACATCTTGTTTTTATGCTCTTAAACTGATTTTCAGCCCGCAGAGAGGCCAAAAGTGGATTTTACTAAACAAAAGCTTTTTTCTGGGTATTCAACCAAAGAAAGTGTCTTAGGACACACTTCTTACAAGTTTGATGACATTTTCATGAATACCTGATGCTTTCATCACTTTACTGCCTCAAAGCAGCAACATCTTGTTTTTATGCTCTTAAACTGATTTTCAGCCAGCAGAGAGAACAAAAGTGGATTTTACTAAACAAAAGCTTTTTTCTGGGTATTCAACCAAAGAAAGTGTCTTAGGACACACTTCTTACAAGTTTGATGACATTTTCAGGAATACCTGATGCTTTCATCACTTTACTGCCTCAAAGCAGCAACATCTTGTTTTTATGATCTTAAACTGATTTTAAGCCGCAGAGAGGCCAAAAGTGGATTTTACTAAACAAAAGCTTTTTTCTGGGTATTCAACCAAAGAAAGTGTCTTAGGACACACTTCTTACAAGTTTGATGACATTTTCATGAATACCTGATGCTTTCATCACTTTACTGCCTCAAAGCAGCAACATCTTGTTTTTATGCTCTTAAACTGATTTTCAGCCAGCAGAGAGAACAAAAGTGGATTTTACTAAACAAAAGCTTTTTTCTGGGTATTCAACCAAAGAAAGTGTCTTAGGACACACTTCTTACAAGTTTGATGACATTTTCATGAATACCTGATGCTTTCATCACTTTACTGCCTCAAAGCAGCAACATCTTGTTTTTATGATCTTAAACTGATTTTAAGCCCGCAGAGAGGCCAAAAGTGGATTTTACTAAACAAAAGCTTTTTTCTGGGTATTCAACCAAAGAAAGTGTCTTAGGACACACTTCTTACAAGTTTGATGACATTTTCATGAATACCTGATGCTTTCATCACTTTACTGCCTCAAAGCAGCAACATCTTGTTTTTATGCTCTTAAACTGATTTTCAGCCCGCAGAGAGAACAAAAGTGGATTTTACTAAACAAAACCTTTTTTCTGGGTATTCAACCAAAGAAAGTGTCTTAGGACACACTTCTTACAAGTTTGATGATATTTTCATGAATACCTGATGCTTTCATCACTTTACTGCCTCAAAGCAGCAACATCTTGTTTTATGCTCTTAAACTGATTTTCAGCCAGAGAGAACAAAAGTGGATTTTACTAAACAAAACCTTTTTTCTGGGTATTCAACAAAGAAAGTGTCTTAGGACACACTGCTTACAAGTTTGATGACATTTTCAGGAATACCTGATGCTTTCATCACTTTACTGCCTCAAAGCAGCAACATCTTGTTTTTATGCTCTTAAACTGATTTTTCAGCCGCAGAGAGGCCAAAAGTGGATTTTACTAAACAAAAGCTTATTCTGGGTATTCAACTAAAGAAAGTTTCTTAGGACACACTTCTTACAAGTTTGATGACATTTTCATGAATACCTGATGCTTTCATCACTTTACTGCCTCAAAGCAGCAACATCTTGTTTTTATGCTCTTAAACTGATTTTCAGCCCGCAGAGAAATCAAAGTGGATTTTACTAAACAAAACCTTTTTCTGGGTATTCAACAAAGAAAGTGTCTTAGGACACACTTCTTACAAGTTTGATGACATTTTCATGAATACCTGATGCTTTCATCACTTTACTGCCTCAAAGCAGCAACATCTTGTTTTATGCTCTTAAACTGATTTTCAGCCCGCAGAGAGAGACCAAAAGTGGATTTACTAAACAAAAGCTTTTTTCTGGGTATTCAACCAAAGAAAGTGTCTTAGGACACACTTCTTACAAGTTTGATGACATTTTCATGAATACCTGATGCTTTCATCACTTTACTGCCTCAAAGCAGCAACATCTTGTTTTTATGCTCTTAAACTGATTTTCAGCCCGCAGAGAGAACAAAAGTGGATTTTACTAAACAAAACCTTTTTTCTGGGTATTCAACCAAAGAAAGTGTCTTAGGACACACTTCTTACAAGTTTGATGACATTTTCATGAATACCTGATGCTTTCATCACTTTACTGCCTCAAAGCAGCAACATCTTGTTTTATGCTCTTAAACTGATTTTCAGCCCGCAGAGAGAACAAAAGTGGATTTTACTAAACAAAACCTTTTTTCTGGGTATTCAACCAAAGAAAGTGTCTTAGGACACACTTCTTACAAGTTTGATGACATTTTCAGGAATACCTGATGCTTTCATCACTTTACTGCCTCAAAGCAGCAACATCTTGTTTTTATGCTCTTAAACTGATTTTCAGCCCGCAGAGAGGCCAAAAGTGGATTTTACTAAACAAAAGCTTTTTTCTGGGTATTCAACCAAAGAAAGTGTCTTAGGACACACTTCTTACAAGTTTGATGACATTTTCATGAATACCTGATGCTTTCATCACTTTACTGCCTCAAAGCAGCAACATCTTGTTTTTATGCTCTTAAACTGATTTTCAGCCCGCAGAGAACAAAAGTGGATTTTACTAAACAAAAGCTTTTTCTGGGTATTCAACAAAGAAAGTGTCTTAGGACACACTTCTTACAAGTTTGATGACATTTTCATGAATACCTGATGCTTTCATCACTTTACTGCCTCAAAGCAGCAACATCTTGTTTTTATGCTCTTAAACTGATTTTCAGCCCGCAGAGAGAACAAAAGTGGATTTTACTAAACAAAAGCTTTTTTCTGGGTATTCAACAAAGAAAGTGTCTTAGGACACACTTCTTACAAGTTTGATGACATTTTCATGAATACCTGATGCTTTCATCACTTTACTGCCTCAAAGCAGCAACATCTTGTTTTTATGCTCTTAAACTGATTTTCAGCCCAAAGAGAGACCAAAAGTGGATTTTACTAAACAAAACCTTTTTTTCTGGGTATTCAACCAAAGAAAGTGTCTTAGGACACACTTCTTACAAGTTTGATGACATTTTCAGGAATACCTGATGCTTTCATCACTTTACTGCCTCAAAGCAGCAACATCTTGTTTTTATGCTCTTAAACTGATTTTCAGCCCGGAGAGAGAACAAAAGTGGATTTTACTAAACAAAACCTTTTTTCTGGGTATTCAACCAAAGAAAGTGTCTTAGGACACACTTCTTACAAGTTTGATGACATTTTCAGGAATACCTGATGCTTTCATCACTTTACTGCCTCAAAGCAGCAACATCTTGTTTTTATGCTCTTAAACTGATTTTCAGCCCGCAGAGAGGCCAAAAGTGGATTTTACTAAACAAAACCTTTTTTTCTGGGTATTCAACCAAAGAAAGTGTCTTAGGACACACTTCTTACAAGTTTGATGACATTTTCATGAATACCTGATGCTTTCATCACTTTACTGCCTCAAAGCAGCAACATCTTGTTTTTATGCTCTTAAACTGATTTTCAGCCCGCAGAGAGAACCAAAGGTGGATTTTACTAAACAAAACTTTTTTCTGGGTATTCAACCAAAGAAAGTGTCTTAGGACACACTTCTTACAAGTTTGATGACATTTTCATGAATACCTGATGCTTTCATCACTTTACTGCCTCAAAGCAGCAACATCTTGTTTTTATGCTCTTAAACTGATTTTCAGCCCGCAGAGAGAACAAAAGTGGATTTTACTAAACAAAACCTTTTTTTCTGGGTATTCAACCAAAGAAAGTGTCTTAGGACACACTTCTTACAAGTTTGATGACATTTTCATGAATACCTGATGCTTTCATCACTTTACTGCCTCAAAGCAGCAACATCTTGTTTTTATGCTCTTAAACTGATTTTCAGCCCGCAGAGAGACCAAAAGTGGATTTTACTAAACAAAACCTTTTTTCTGGGTATTCAACCAAAGAAAGTGTCTTAGGACACACTTCTTACAAGTTTGATGACATTTTCATGAATACCTGATGCTTTCATCACTTTACTGCCTCAAAGCAGCAACATCTTGTTTTATGCTCTTAAACTGATTTTCAGCCCGCAGAGAGACCAAAAGTGGATTTTACTAAACAAAACCTTTTTTTCTGGGTATTCAACCAAAGAAAGTGTCTTAGGACACACTTCTTACAAGTTTGATGACATTTTCAGGAATACCTGATGCTTTCATCACTTTACTGCCTCAAAGCAGCAACATCTTGTTTTTATGCTCTTAAACTGATTTTCAGCCCGCAGAGAGGCCAAAAGTGGATTTTACTAAACAAAAGCTTTTTTCTGGGTATTCAACCAAAGAAAGTGTCTTAGGACACACTTCTTACAAGTTTGATGACATTTTCATGAATACCTGATGCTTTCATCACTTTACTGCCTCAAAGCAGCAACATCTTGTTTTTATGCTCTTAAACTGATTTTCAGCCCGCAGAGAGAACAAAAGTGGATTTTACTAAACAAAACCTTTTTTCTGGGTATTCAACCAAAGAAAGTGTCTTAGGACACACTTCTTACAAGTTTGATGACATTTTCAGGAATACCTGATGCTTTCATCACTTTACTGCCTCAAAGCAGCAACATCTTGTTTTTATGCTCTTAAACTGATTTTCAGCCCGCATTAGTGGATTTTACTAAACAAAACCTTTTTCTGGGTATTCAACCAAAGAAAGTGTCTTAGGACACACTTCTTACAAGTTTGATGACATTTTCATGAATACCTGATGCTTTCATCACTTTACTGCCTCAAAGCAGCAACATCTTGTTTTTATGCTCTTAAACTGATTTTCAGCCCGCGGAGAGACCAAAAGTGGATTTTACTAAACAAAACCTTTTTTCTGGGTATTCAACCAAAGAAAGTGTCTTAGGACACACTTCTTACAAGTTTGATGACATTTTCATGAATACCTGATGCTTTCATCACTTTACTGCCTCAAAGCAGCAACATCTTGTTTTTATGCTCTTAAACTGATTTTTCAGCCAGAGAGACCAAAAGTGGATTTTACTAAACAAAACCTTTTTTCTGAGTATTCAACCAAAGAAAGTGTCTTAGGACACACTTCTTACAAGTTTGATGACATTTTCAGGAATACCTGATGCTTTCATCACTTTACTGCCTCAAAGCAGCAACATCTTGTTTTTATGCTCTTAAACTGATTTTCAGCCCAGAGAGGCCAAAAGTGGATTTTACTAAACAAAAAGCCTTTTTTCCGGGTATTCAACCAAAGAAAGTGTCTTAGGACACACTTCTTACAAGTTTGATGACATTTTCATGAATACCTGATGCTTTCATCACTTTACTGCCTCAAAGCAGCAACATCTTGTTTTTATGCTCTTAAACTGATTTTCAGCCCGCAGAGAGACCGAAAGTGGATTTTACTAAACAAAACCTTTTTTCTGGGTATTCAACCAAAGAAAGTGTCTTAGGACACACTTCTTACAAGTTTGATGACATTTTCAGGAATACCTGATGCTTTCATCACTTTACTGCCTCAAAGCAGCAACATCTTGTTTTTATGCTCTTAAACTGATTTTCAGCCCACAGAGACCAAAGTGGATTTTACTAAACAAATCTTTTTTCTGGCTATTCAGCCAAAGAAAGTGTCTTAGGACACACTTCTTACAAGTTTGATGACATTTTCATGAATACCTGATGCTTTCATCACTTTACTGCCTCAAAGCAGCAACATCTTGTTTTTATGCTCTTAAACTGATTTTCAGCCCGCAGAGAGACCAAAAGTGGATTTTACTAAACAAAACCTTTTTTCTGGGTATTCAAGCAAAGAAAGTGTCTTAGGACACACTTCTTACAAGTTTGATGAAATTTTCATGAATACCTGATGCTTTCATCACTTTACTGCCTCAAAGCAGCAACATCTTGTTTTTATGCTCTTAAACTGATTTTCAGCCCAAGAGAGGCAAAAGTGGATTTTACTAAACAAAACCTTTTTCTGGGTATTCAACCAAAGAAAGTGTCTTAGGACACACTTCTTACAAGTTTGATGAATTTTTCAGGAATACCTGATGCTTTCATCACTTTACTGCCTCAAAGCAGCAACATCTTGTTTTTATGCTCTTAAACTGATTTTCAGCCCGAAGAGAGGCCAAAAGTGGATTTTACTAAACAAAACCTTTTTTCTGGGTATTCAACCAAAGAAAGTGTCTTAGGACACACTTTACAAGTTTGATGACATTTTCATGAATACCTGATGCTTTCATCACTTTACTGCCTCAAAGCAGCAACATCTTGTTTTTATGCTCTTAAACTGATTTTCAGCCCGCAGAGAGGCCAAAAGTGGATTTTACTAAACAAAACCTTTTTTCTGGGTATTCAACCAAAGAAAGTGTCTTAGGACACACTTCTTACAAGTTTGATGACATTTTCATGAATACCTGATGCTTTCATCACTTTACTGCCTCAAAGCAGCAACATCTTGTTTTTATGCTCTTAAACTGATTTTCAGCCCGCAGAGAGAGCAAAAGTGGATTTTACTAAACAAAACCTTTTTCTGGTATTCAACCAAAGAAAGTGTCTTAGGACACACTTCTTACAAGTTTGATGACATTTTTAGGAATACCTGATGCTTTCATCACTTTACTGCCTCAAAGCAGCAACATCTTGTTTTATGCTCTTAAACTGATTTTCAGCCGCAGAGAGGCCAAAAGTGGATTTTACTAAACAAAAGCTTTTTCTGGGTATTCAACCAAAGAAAGTGTCTTAGGACACACTTCTTACAAGTTTGATGACATTTTCAGGAATACCTGATGCTTTCATCACTTTACTGCCTCAAAGCAGCAACATCTTGTTTTTATGCTCTTAAACTGATTTTCAGCCCGCAGAGAGGCCAAAAGTGGATTTTACTAAACAAAAATTTTTTTCTGCGTATTCAACCAAAGAAAGTGTCTTAGGACACACTTCTTACAAGTTTGATGAAATTTTCAGGAATACCTGATGCTTTCATCACTTTACTGCCTCAAAGCAGCAACATCTTGTTTTTATGCTCTTAAACTGATTTTCAGCCCAACAGAGAGACCAAAAGTGGATTTTACTAAACAAAATGTTTTTTCTGGGTATTCAACCAAAGAAAGTGTCTTAGGACACACTTCTTACAAGTTTGATGACATTTTCATGAATACCTGATGCTTTCATCACTTTACTGCCTCAAAGCAGCAACATCTTGTTTTTATGCTCTTAAACTGATTTTCAGCCCAGAGAGAACAAAAGTGGATTTTACTAAACAAAACCTTTTTTCTGGGTATTCAACCAAAGAAAGTGTCTTAGGACACACTTCTTACAAGTTTGATGACATTTTCAGGAATACCTGATGCTTTCATCACTTTACTGCCTCAAAGCAGCAACATCTTGTTTTTATGCTCTTAAACTGATTTTCAGCCCGCAGAGAGGCCAAAAGTGGATTTTACTAAACAAAAGCTTTTTCTGGGTATTCAACCAAAGAAAGTGTCTTAGGACACACTTCTTACAAGTTTGATGACATTTTCAGGAATACCTGATGCTTTCATCACTTTACTGCCTCAAAGCAGCAACATCTTGTTTTTATGCTCTTAAACTGATTTTCAGCCCGCAGAGAGGCCAAAAGTGGATTTTACTAAACAAAACCTTTTTTCTGGGTATTCAACCAAAGAAAGTGTCTTAGGACACACTTTTACAAGTTTGATGACATTTTCATGAATACCTGATGCTTTCATCACTTTACTGCCTCAAAGCAGCAACATCTTGTTTTTATGCTCTTAAACTGATTTTCAGCCCACAGAGAGGCCAAAAGTGGATTTTACTAAACAAAAGCTTTTTTCTGGGTATTCAACCAAAGAAAGTGTCTTAGGACACACTTCTTACAAGTTTGATGACATTTTCATGAATACCTGATGCTTTCATCACTTTACTGCCTCAAAGCAGCAACATCTTGTTTTTATGCTCTTAAACTGATTTTCAGCCCGCAGAGAGAACAAAAGTGGATTTTACTAAACAAAACCTTTTTTCTGGGTATTCAACCAAAGAAAGTGTCTTAGGACACACTTCTTACAAGTTTGATGACATTTTCAGGAATACCTGATGCTTTCATCACTTTACTGCCTCAAAGCAGCAACATCTTGTTTTTATGCTCTTAAACTGATTTTCAGCCCGCAGAGAGGCCAAAAGTGGATTTTACTAAACAAAAGCTTTTTTCTGGGTATTCAACCAAAGAAAGTGTCTTAGGACACACTTCTTACAAGTTTGATGACATTTTCATGAATACCTGATGCTTTCATCACTTTACTGCCTCAAAGCAGCAACATCTTGTTTTTATGCTCTTAAACTGATTTTCAGCCCGCAGAGAGACCAAAAGTGGATTTTACTAAACAAAACCTTTTTTCTGGGTATTCAACCAAAGAAAGTGTCTTAGGACACACTTCTTACAAGTTTGATGACATTTTCATGAATACCTGATGCTTTCATCACTTTACTGCCTCAAAGCAGCAACATCTTGTTTTTATGCTCTTAAACTGATTTTCAGCCCACAGAGAGGCCAAAAGTGGATTTTACTAAACAAAAGCTTTTTTCTGGGTATTCAACCAAAGAAAGTGTCTTAGGACACTTCTTACAAGTTTGATGACATTTTCATGAATACCTGATGCTTTCATCACTTTACTGCCTCAAAGCAGCAACATCTTGTTTTTATGCTCTTAAACTGATTTTCAGCCCGCAGAGAGAACAAAAGTGGATTTTACTAAACAAAACCTTTTTTCTGGGTATTCAACCAAAGAAAGTGTCTTAGGACACACTTCTTACAAGTTTGATGACATTTTCATGAATACCTGATGCTTTCATCACTTTACTGCCTCAAAGCAGCAACATCTTGTTTTTATGCTCTTAAACTGATTTTCAGCCCGCAGAGAGGCCAAAAGTGGATTTTACTAAACAAAAGCTTTTTTCTGGGTATTCAACCAAAGAAAGTGTCTTAGGACACACTTCTTACAAGTTTGATGACATTTTCATGAATACCTGATGCTTTCATCACTTTACTGCCTCAAAGCAGCAACATCTTGTTTTTATGCTCTTAAACTGATTTTCAGCCCGAGAGAGGCCAAAAGTGGATTTTACTAAACAAAACCTTTTTCTGGGTATTCAACCAAAGAAAGTGTCTTAGGACACACTTCTTACAAGTTTGATGACATTTTCATGAATACCTGATGCTTTCATCACTTTACTGCCTCAAAGCAGCAACATCTTGTTTTTATGCTCTTAAACTGATTTTCAGCCCGAGAGAGGCCAAAGTGGATTTTACTAAACAAAACCTTTTCTTCTGGGTATTCAACCAAAGAAAGTGTCTTAGGACACACTTCTTACAAGTTTGATGACATTTTCATGAATACCTGATGCTTTCATCACTTTACTGCCTCAAAGCAGCAACATCTTGTTTTTATGCTCTTAAACTGATTTTCAACCGCAGAGAGACCAAAGGTGGATTTTACTAAACAAAACCTTTTTCTGGGTATTCAACCAAAGAAACTGTCTTAGGACACAAGACTTACAAGTTTGATGACATTTTCATGAATACCTGATGCTTTCATCACTTTACTGCCTCAAAGCAGCAACATCTTGTTTTTATGCTCTTAAACTGATTTTCAGCCCGCAGAGAGGCCAAAAGTGGATTTTACTAAACAAAAAATTTTTTCTGCGTATTCAACCAAAGAAAGTGTCTTAGGACACACTTCTTACAAGTTTGATGACATTTTCATGAATACCTGATGCTTTCATCACTTTACTGCCTCAAAGCAGCAACATCTTGTTTTTATGCTCTTAAACTGATTTTCAGCCCGCAGAGAGAGCAAAAGTGGATTTTACTAAACAAAACTTTTTTTCTGGGTATTCAACCAAAGAAAGTGTCTTAGGACACACTTCTTACAAGTTTGATGACATTTTCATGAATACCTGATGCTTTCATCACTTTACTGCCTCAAAGCAGCAACATCTTGTTTTTATGCTCTTAAACTGATTTTCAGCCCGCAGAGAGGCCAAAAGTGGATTTTACTAAACAAAAGCTTTTTTCTGGGTATTCAACCAAAGAAAGTGTCTTAGGACACACTTCTTACAAGTTTGATGACATTTTCATGAATACCTGATGCTTTCATCACTTTACTGCCTCAAAGCAGCAACATCTTGTTTTTATGCTCTTAAACTGATTTTCAGCCCGCAGAGAGGCCAAAAGTGGATTTTACTAAACAAAACCTTTTTTCTGGGTATTCAACCAAAGAAAGTGTCTTAGGACACACTTCTTACAAGTTTGATGAAATTTTCAGGAATACCTGATGCTTTCATCACTTTACTGCCTCAAAGCAGCAACATCTTGTTTTTATGCTCTTAAACTGATTTTCAGCCCGCAGAGAGGCCAAAAGTGGATTTTACTAAACAAAAGCTTTTTTTCTGGGTATTCAACCAAAGAAAGTGTCTTAGGACACACTTCTCACAAGTTTGATGACATTTTCAGGATTACCTGATGCTTTCATCACTTTACTGCCTCAAAGCAGCAACATCTTGTTTTTATGCTCTTAAACTGATTTTCAGCCCACAGAGAGGCCAAAAGTGGATTTTACTAAACAAAAGCTTTTTTCTGGGTATTCAACCAAAGAAAGTGTCTTAGGACACACTTCTTACAAGTTTGATGACATTTTCATGAATACCTGATGCTTTCATCACTTTACTGCCTCAAAGCAGCAACATCTTGTTTTTATGCTCTTAAACTGATTTTCAGCCCGCAGAGAGGCCAAAAGTGGATTTTACTAAACAAAAGCTTTTTTTCTGGGTATTCAACCAAAGAAAGTGTCTTAGGACACACTTCTCACAAGTTTGATGACATTTTCAGGATTACCTGATGCTTTCATCACTTTACTGCCTCAAAGCAGCAACATCTTGTTTTTATGCTCTTAAACTGATTTTCAGCCCACAGAGAGGCCAAAAGTGGATTTTACTAAACAAAAGCTTTTTTCTGGGTATTCAACCAAAGAAAGTGTCTTAGGACACACTTCTTACAAGTTTGATGACATTTTCATGAATACCTGATGCTTTCATCACTTTACTGCCTCAAAGCAGCAACATCTTGTTTTTATGCTCTTAAACTGATTTTCAGCCCGCAGAGAGGCCAAAAGTGGATTTTACTAAACAAAATCTTTTTTCTGGCTATTCAACCAAAGAAAGTGTCTTAGGACACACTTCTTACAAGTTTGATGACATTTTCATGAATACCTGATGCTTTCATCACTTTACTGCCTCAAAGCAGCAACATCTTGTTTTTATGCTCTTAAACTGATTTTCAGCCCGCAGAGAGGCCAAAAGTGGATTTTACTAAACAAAAGCTTTTTTTCTGGGTATTCAACCAAAGAAAGTGTCTTAGGACACACTTCTCACAAGTTTGATGACATTTTCAGGATTACCTGATGCTTTCATCACTTTACTGCCTCAAAGCAGCAACATCTTGTTTTTATGCTCTTAAACTGATTTTCAGCCCACAGAGAGGCCAAAAGTGGATTTTACTAAACAAAAGCTTTTTTCTGGGTATTCAACCAAAGAAAGTGTCTTAGGACACACTTCTTACAAGTTTGATGACATTTTCATGAATACCTGATGCTTTCATCACTTTACTGCCTCAAAGCAGCAACATCTTGTTTTTATGCTCTTAAACTGATTTTCAGCCCGCAGAGAGAACAAAAGTGGATTTTACTAAACAAAACCTTTTTTCTGGGTATTCAACCAAAGAAAGTGTCTTAGGACACATTTCTTACAAGTTTGATGAAATTTTCAGGAATACCTGATGCTTTCATCACTTTACTGCCTCAAAGCAGCAACATCTTGTTTTTATGCTCTTAAACTGATTTTCAGCCCGCAGAGAGGCCAAAAGTGGATTTTACTAAACAAAACCTTTTTTCTGGGTATTCAACCAAAGAAAGTGTCTTAGGACACACTTCTTACTAGTTTGATGAAATTTTCAGGAATACCTGATGCTTTCATCACTTTACTGCCTCAAAGCAGCAACATCTTGTTTTTATGCTCTTAAATTGATTTTCAGCCCGCAGAGAGGCCAAAAGTGGATTTTACTAAACAAAACCTTTTTTTTTGGTATTCAACCAAAGAAAGTGTCTTAGGACACACTTCTTACAAGTTTGATGACATTTTCATGAATACCTGATGCTTTCATCACTTTACTGCCTCAAAGCAGCAACATCTTGTTTTTATGCTCTTAAACTGATTTTCAGCCCGCAGAGAGACCAAAGGTGGATTTTACTGAACAAAACCTTTTTTTCTGGGTATTCAACCAAAGAAAGTGTCTTAGGACACACTTCTTACAAGTTTGATGACATTTTCATGAATACCTGATGCTTTCATCACTTTACTGCCTCAAAGCAGCAACATCTTGTTTTTATGCTCTTAAACTGATTTTCAGCCCGCAGAGAGACCAAAGGTGGATTTTACTGAACAAAACCTTTTTTCTGGCTAATCAACCAAAGAAAGTCTTAGGACACACTTCTTACAAGTTTGATGACATTTTCATGAATACCTGATGCTTTCATCACTTTACTGCCTCAAAGCAGCAACATCTTGTTTTTATGCTCTTAAACTGATTTTCAGCCCGCAGAGAGACCAAAGGTGGATTTTACTAAACAAAACCTTTTTTCTGGGTATTCAACCAAAGAAAGTGTCTTAGCGCACAGTTCTTACAAGTTTGATGACATTTTCATGAATACCTGATGCTTTCATCACTTTACTGCCTCAAAGCAGCAACATCTTGTTTTTATGCTCTTAAACTGATTTTCAGCCCGCAGAGAGACCAAAAGTGGATTTTACTAAACAAAACCTTTTTTTCTGGGTATTCAACCAAAGAAAGTGTCTTAGGACACACTTCTTACAAGTTTGATGACATTTTCATGAATACCTGATGCTTTCATCACTTTACTGCCTCAAAGCAGCAACATCTTGTTTTATGCTCTTAAACTGATTTTCAGCCTGCAGAGAGACCAAAAGTGGATTTTACTAAACAAAACCTTTTTTCTGGGTATTCAACCAAAGAAAGTGTCTTAGGACACACTTCTTACAAGTTTGATGACATTTTCATGAATACCTGATGCTTTCATCACTTTACTGCCTCAAAGCAGCAACATCTTGTTTTTATGCTCTTAAACTGATTTTCAGCCCGCAGAGAGACCAAAGTGGATTTTACTAAACAAAACCTTTTTTCTGGGTATTCAACCAAAGAAAGTGTCTTAGGACACACTTCTTACAAGTTTGATGACATTTTCATGAATACCTGATGCTTTCATCACTTTACTGCCTCAAACCCGCAGAGAGACCAAAGTGGATTTTACTAAACAAACCTTTTTTCTAAGAAAGTGTCTTAGGACACACTTCTTACAAGTTTGATGACATTTTCATGAATACCTGATGCTCATCACTTTACTGCCT
>JAYMGU010000070.1:29073-55073 GCA_036178185.1 Liparis tanakae
ATGTTGCTGCTTTGAGGCAGTAAAGTGATGAAAGCATCATGTATTCATGAAAATGTCATCTAACTTGTAAGAAGTGTGTCCTTAGACACTTTCTTTGGTTGAAAACCCAGAAAAAAGGTTTTCTTTAGGAAAATCCAATTTTGGTCTCTCTGCGGGCTAAAATCAGTTTAAGAGCATAAAAACAAGATGTTGCTGCTTTGAGGCAGTAAAGTGATGAAAGCATCAGGTATTCATGAAAATGTCATCAAACTTGTAAGAAGTGTGTCCTGAGACACTTTATTTGGTTGAAAACCCAGAAAAAAAAGGTTTTGTTTAGGAAAATCCACTTTTGGTCTCTCTCTATGGCTGAAAAATCAGTTTAAGAGCATAAAACAAGATGTTGATGCTTTGAGGCAGTAAAGTGATGAAAGCATCAGGTATTCATGAAAATGTCATCAAACTTGTAAGAAGTGTGTCCTAGACACTTTTGCTTGAAAACCCAGAAAAAAGGTTTTGTTTAGGAAAATCCAATTTTGGTCTCTCTATGGCTAAAAATCAGTTTAAGAGCATAAAACAAGATGTTGCTGCTTTGAGGCAGTAAAGTGATGAAAGCATCAGGTATTCATGAAAATGTCATCAAACTTGTAAGAAGTGTGTCCTTAGACACTTTCTTGGTTGAAAACCCAGAAAAAGGTTTTGTTTAGGAAAATCCAATTTTGGTCTCTCTATGGCTAAAAATCAGTTTAAGAGCATAAAACAAGATGTTGCTGCTTTGAGGCAGTAAAGTGATGAAAGCATCATGTATTCATGAAAATGTCATCTAACTTGTAAGAAGTGTGTCCTTAGACACTTTCTTTGGTTGAAAACCCAGAAAAAAAGGTTTTCTTTAGGAAAATCCAATTTGGTCTCTCTATGGCTAAAAATCAGTTTAAGAGCATAAAAACAAGATGTTGCTGCTTTGAGGCAGTAAAGTGATGAAAGCATCAGGTATTCATGAAAATGTCATCAAACTTGTAAGAAGTGTGTCCTGAGACACTTTATTTGGTTGAAAACCCAGAAAAAAAGGTTTTGTTTAGGAAAATCCACTTTTGGTCTCTCTGCGGGCTAAAAATCAGTTTAAGAGCATAAAAACAAGATGCTGATGCTTTGAGGCAGTAAAGTGATGAAAGCATCAGGTATTCATGAAAATGTCATCAAACTTATAAGAAGTGTGTCCTAAGACACTTTCTTTGCTTGAAAACCCAGAAAAAATGTTTTGTTTAGGAAAATACACTTTTGGTCTCTCTGCGGGCTAAAAATCAGTTTAAGAGCATAAAAACAAGATGCTGATGCTTTGAGGCAGTAAAGTGATGAAAGCATCAGGTATTCATGAAAATGTCATCAAACTTATAATAAGTGTGTCCTAAGACACTTTCTTTGCTTGAAAACCCAGAAAAAAGGTTTTGTTTAGGAAAATACACTTTTGGTCTCTCTGCGGGCTAAAAATCAGTTTAAGAGCATAAAAACAAGATGTTGCTGCTTTGAGGCAGTAAAGTGATGAAAGCATCAGGTATTCATGAAAATGTCATCAAACTTGTAAGAAGTGTGTCCTTAGACACTTTCTTTGGTTGAAAACCCAGAAAAAAGGTTTTGTTTAGGAAAATCCAATTTTGGTCTCTCTGCGGGCTAAAAATCAGTTTAAGAGCATAAAAACAAGATGTTGCTGCTTTGAGGCAGTAGAGTGATGAAAGCATCAGGTATTCATGAAAATGTCATCAAACTTGTAAGAAATGTGTCCTTAGACACTTTCTTTCATTGAAAACCCAGAAAAAAGGTTTTGTTTAGGAAAATCCAATTTTGGTCTCTCTGCGGGCTGAAAATCAGTTTAAAAGCATAAAAACAAGATGTTGCTGCTTTGAGGCAGTAAAGTGATGAAAGCATCATGTATTCATGAAAATGTCATCTAACTTGTAAGAAATGTGTCCTTAGACACTTTCTTTGGTTGAAAACCCAGAAAAAAAGGTTTTCTTTAGGAAAATCCAATTTTGGTCTCTGCGGGCTAAAAATCAGTTTAAGAGCATAAAAACAAGATGTTGCTGCTTTGAGGCAGTAAAGTGATGAAAGCATCAGGTATTCATGAAAATGTCATCAAACTTGTAAGAAGTGTGTCCTGAGACACTTTATTTGGTTGAAAACCCAGAAAAAGGTTTTGTTTAGGAAAATCCACTTTTGGTCTCTCTGCGGGCTAAAAATCAGTTTAAGAGCATAAAAACAAGATGTTGATGCTTTAAGGCAGTAAAGTGATGAAAGCATCAGGTATTCATGAAAATGTCATCAAACTTGTAAGAAGTGTGTCCTTAGACACTTTCTTTGGTTGAACACCCAGAAAAAAGGTTTTGTTTAGGAAAATCCAATTTTGGTCTCTCTGCGAGCTAAAAATCAGTTTAAGAGCATAAAAACAAGATGTTGCTGCTTTGAGGCAGTAAAGTGATGAAAGCATCAGGTATTCATGAAAATGTCATCTAACTTGTAAGAAGTGTGTCCTAAGACACTTTCTTTGCTTGAAAAACCNCCAAAAAGGTTTTTCTTTTAGGAAAATCCAATTTTGGTCTCTCTATGGCTGAAAATCAGTTTAAGAGCATAAAAACAAGATGTTGCTGCTTTGAAGCAGTAGAGTGATGAAAGCATCAGGTATTCATGAAAATGTCATCAAACTTGTAAGAAATGTGTCCTAGACACTTTTCATTGAAAACCCAGAAAAAGGTTTTGTTTAGGAAAATCCACTTTTGGTCTCTCTGGCTGAAAATCAGTTAAAAGCATAAAACACAAGATGTTGCTGCTTTGAGGCAGTAAAGTGATGAAAGCATCATGTATTCATGAAAATGTCATCTAACTTGTAAGAAGTGTGTCCTAGACACTTTCTTTGGTTGAAAACCCAGAAAAAGGTTTTCTTTTAGGAAAATCCAATTTTGGTCTCTCTCTATGGCTAAAAATCAGTTTAAGAGCATAAAAACAAGATGTTGCTGCTTTGAGGCAGTAAAGTGATGAAAGCATCAGGTATTCATGAAAATGTCATCAAACTTGTAAGAAGTGTGTCCTGAGACACTTTATTTGGTTGAAAACCCAGAAAAAAGGTTTTGTTTAGGAAAATCCACTTTTGGTCTCTCTGCGGGCTAAAAATCAGTTTAAGAGCATAAAAACAAGATGTTGATGCTTTGAGGCAGTAAAGTGATGAAAGCATCAGGTATTCATGAAAATGTCATCAAACTTGTAAGAAGTGTGTCCTTAGACACTTTCTTTGGTTGAAAACCCAGAAAAAAAGGTTTTGTTTAGGAAAATCCAATTTTGGTCTCTCTAGGCTAAAAATCAGTTTAAGAGCATAAAAACAAGATGTTGCTGCTTTGAGGCAGTAAAGTGATGAAAGCATCAGGTATTCATGAAAATGTCATCAAACTTGTAAGTGTGTCCTAGACACTTTCTTTGGTTGAACACCCAGAAAAAGGTTTTGTTTAGGAAAATCCACTTTGGTCTCTCTGCGAGCTAAAAATCAGTTTAAGAGCATAAAAACAAGATGTTGCTGCTTTGAGGCAGTAAAGTGATGAAAGCATCAGGTATTCATGAAAATGTCATCTAACTTGTAAGAAGTGTGTCCTAAGACACTTTCTTTGCTTGAAAACCCAGAAAAAAGGTTTTCTTTAGGAAAATCCAATTTTGGTCTCTCTGCGGGCTGAAAATCAGTTTAAGAGCATAAAAACAAGATGTTGCTGCTTTGAAGCAGTAGAGTGATGAAAGCATCAGGTATTCATGAAAATGTCATCAAACTTGTAAGAAATGTGTCCTTAGACACTTTCTTTCATTGAAAACCCAGAAAAAAGGTTTTGTTTAGGAAGATCCACTTTTGGTCTCTCTGGCTAAAATCAGTTTAAGAGCATAAAAACAAGATGTTGATGCTTTGAGGCAGTAAAGTGATGAAAGCATCAGGTATTCATGAAAATGTCATCAAACTTGTAATAAGTGTGTCCTTAGACACTTTCTTTGGTTGAACACCCAGAAAAAAGGTTTTGTTTAGGAAAATCCAATTTTGGTCTCTCTGCGAGCTAAAAATCAGTTTAAGAGCATAAAAACAAGATGTTGCTGCTTTGAGGCAGTAAAGTGATGAAAGCATCAGGTATTCATGAAAATGTCATCTAACTTGTAAGAAGTGTGTCCTAAGACACTTTCTTTGCTTGAAAACCCAGAAAAAAGGTTTTCTTTAGGAAAATCCAATTTTGGTCTCTCTGCGGGCTGAAAATCAGTTTAAGAGCATAAAAACAAGATGTTGCTGCTTTGAGGCAGTAAAGTGATGAAAGCATCAGGTATTCATGAAAATGTCATCAAACTTGTAAGAAGTGTGTCCTAAGACACTTTCTTTCATTGAAAACCCAGAAAAAGGTTTTGTTTAGGAAAATCCACTTTTGGTCTCTCTATGGCTGAAAATCAGTTTAAAAGCATAAAAACAAGATGTTGCTGCTTTGAGGCAGTAAAGTTATGAAAGCATCATGTATTCATGAAAATGTCATCTAACTTGTAAGAAGTGTGTCCTTAGACACTTTCTTTGGTTGAAAACCCAGAAAAAAGGTTTTCTTTAGGAAAATCCAATTTTGGTCTCTCTGCGGGCTAAAAATCAGTTTAAGAGCATAAAACAAGATGTTGCTGCTTTGAGGCAGTAAAGTGATGAAAGCATCAGGTATTCATGAAAATGTCATCAAACTTGTAAGAAGTGTGTCCTGAGACACTTTATTTGGTTGAAAACCCAGAAAAAAAGGTTTTGTTTAGGAAAATCCACTTTTGGTCTCTAGGGCTAAAAATCAGTTTAAGAGCATAAAACAAGATGTTGATGCTTTGAGGCAGTAAAGTGATGAAAGCATCAGGTATTCATGAAAATGTCATCAAACTTGTAAGAAGTGTGTCCTAGACACTTTTGCTGAAAAACCCAGAAAAAAGGTTTTGTTTAGGAAATCCAATTTTGGTCTCTCTAAGAGCTAAAAATCAGTTTAAGAGCATAAAACAAGATGTTGCTGCTTTGAGGCAGTAAAGTGACGAAAGCATCAGGTATTCATGAAAATGTCATCAAACTTGTAAGAAGTGTGTCCTAGACACTTTCTTTGGTTGAAAACCCAGAAAAAAAGGTTTTTTAGGAAAATCCAATTTTGGTCTCTCTGCGGCTAAAAATCAGTTTAAGAGCATAAAAACAAGATGTTGCTGCTTTGAGGCAGTAAAGTGATGAAAGCATCAGGTATTCATG
This sequence comes from Liparis tanakae, assembly GCA_036178185.1. Classification (NCBI taxonomy): domain Eukaryota; kingdom Metazoa; phylum Chordata; class Actinopteri; order Perciformes; family Liparidae; genus Liparis; species Liparis tanakae. Next base: position 34,316 of record JAYMGU010000070.1, read on the forward strand.
AAAATGTCATCAAACTTGTAAGAAGTGTGTCCTTAGACACTTTCTTTGGTTGAAAACCCAGAAAAAAAGGTTTTGTTTAGGAAAATCCAATTTTGGTCTCTCTGCGGGCTAAAAATCAGTTTAAGAGCATAAAAACAAGATGTTGCTGCTTTGAGGCAGTAAAGTGATGAAAGCATCAGGTATTCATGAAAATGTCATCTAACTTGTAAGAAGTGTGTCCTAAGACACTTTCTTTGCTTGAAAACCCAGAAAAAAAGGTTTTGTTTAGGAAAATCCAATTTTGGTCTCTCTGCGAGCTAAAAATCAGTTTAAGAGCATAAAAACAAGATGTTGCTGCTTTGAGGCAGTAAAGTGATGAAAGCATCAGGTATTCATGAAAATGTCATCAAACTTGTAAGAAGTGTGTCCTTAGACACTTTCTTTGGTTGAAAACCCAGAAAAAAGGTTTTGTTTAGGAAAATCCAATTTTGGTCTCTCTGCGGGCTGAAAATCAGTTTAAGAGCATAAAAACAAGATGTTGCTGCTTTGAGGCAGTAAAGTGATGAAAGCATCAGGTATTCATGAAAATGTCATCAAACTTGTAAGAAGTGTGTCCTTAGACACTTTCTTTGGTTGAAAACCCAGAAAAAAGGTTTTGTTTAGGAAAATCCAATTTTGGTCTCTCTGCGGCCTGAAAATCAGTTTAAAAGCATAAAAACAAGATGTTGCTGCTTTGAGGCAGTAAAGTGATGAAAGCATCAGGTATTCATGAAAATGTCATCAAACTTGTAAGAAGTGTGTCCTAAGACACTTTCTTGGTTGAAAACCCATAAAAAGCTTTTTGTTTAGTAAAATCCACTTTTGGTCTCTCTATGGCTAAAAATCAGTTTAAGAGCATAAAAACAAGATGTTGCTGCATGCTTTGAGGCAGTAAAGTGATGAAAGCATCAGGTATTCATGAAAATGTCATCAAACTTGTAAGAAGAGTGTCCTAACTCACTTTTTTGGTTGAAAACCCATAAAAATGCTTTTGTTTAGTAAAATCCACTTTTGGTCTTTCTATGGCTAAAAATCAGTTTAAGAGCATAAAACCAAGATGTTGCTGCATGCTTTGAGGCAGTAAAGTGATGAAAGCATCAGGTATTCATGAAAATGTCATCAAACTTGTAAGAAGTGTGTCCTAAGACACTTTCTTTGCTTGAAAACCCAGAAAAAAGGTTTTGTTTAGGAAAATCCACTTTTGGTCTCTCTGCGAGCTAAAAATCAGTTTAAGAGCATAAAAACAAGATGTTGCTGCTTTGAGGCAGTAAAGTGATGAAAGCATCAGGTATTCATGAAAATGTCATCAAACTTGTAAGAAGTGTGTCCTTAGACACTTTCTTTGCTGAAAACCCAGAAAAAAAGGTTTTGTTTAGGAAAATCCAATTTGGTCTCTCTCTGCGGGCTGAAAATCAGTTTAAAAGCATAAAAACAAGATGTTGCTGCTTTGAGGCAGTAAAGTGATGAAAGCATCATGTATTCATGAAAATGTCATCTAACTTGTAAGAAGTGTGTCCTTAGACACTTTCTTTGGTTGAAAACCCAGAAAAAAAGGTTTTCTTTAGGAAAATCCAATTTTGGTCTCTCTGCGGGCTAAAAATCAGTTTAAGAGCATAAAAACAAGATGTTGCTGCTTTGAGGCAGTAAAGTGATGAAAGCATCAGGTATTCATGAAAATGTCATCAAACTTGTAAGAAGTGTGTCCTGAGACACTTTCTTTGGTTGAAAACCCAGAAAAAAAGGTTTTGTTTAGGAAAATCCACTTTTGGTCTCTCTGCGGGCTAAAAATCAGTTTAAGAGCATAAAAACAAGATGTTGATGCTTTGAGGCAGTAAAGTGATGAAAAGCATCAGGTATTCATGAAAATGTCATCAAACTTGTAAGAAGTGTGTCCTTAGACACTTTCTTTCATTGAAAACACAGAAAAAAGGTTTTGTTTAGGAAAATCCACTTTTGGTCTCTCTGCGGGCTAAAAATCAGTTTAAGAGCATAAAAACAAGATGTTGATGCTTTGAGGCAGTAAAGTGATGAAAGCATCAGGTATTCATGAAAATGTCATCAAACTTGTAAGAAGTGTGTCCTAAGACACTTTAGTATTTGGTTGAAAACCCAGAAAAAAGGTTTTGTTTAGTAAAATCCACTTTTGGTCTCTCTGGGCTGAAAATCAGTTTAAGAGCATAAAACAAGATGTTGCTGCTTTGAGGCAGTAAAGTGATGAAAGAAGTATTCATGAAAATGTCATCAAACTTGTAAGAAGTGTGTCCAAAGACACTTTCTTTCATTGAAAACCCAGAAAAGATTTTGTTTAGGAAAATCCACTTTTGGTCTCTCTGCTTGGGCTAAAAATCAGTTTAAGAGCAAAAACAAGATGTTGCTGCTTTGAGGCAGTAAAGTGATGAAAGCATCAGGTATTCATGAAAATGTCATCAAACTTGTAAGAAGTGTGTCCTTAGACACTGTCTTTGGTTGAAAACCCAGAAAGAAGGTTTTGTTTAGGAAAATCCACTTTTGGTCTCTCTGCGGGCTGAAAATCAGTTTAAGAGCATAAAAACAAGATGTTGCTGCTTTGAGGCAGTAAAGTGATGAAAGCATCAGGTATTCATGAAAATGTCATCAAACTTGTAAGAAGTGTGTCCTAAGACACTTTCTTTCATTGAAAACCCAGAAAAAAGGTTTTGTTTAGGAAAATCCACTTTTGGTCTCTCTGCGGGCTAAAAATCAGTTTAAGAGCATAAAAACAAGATGTTGATGCTTTGAGGCAGTAAAGTGATGAAAGCATCAGGTATTCATGAAAATGTCATCAAACTTGTAAGAAGTGTGTCCTTAGACACTTTCTTTGGTTGAAAACCCAGAAAAAAGGTTTTGTTTAGGAAAATCCAATTTTGGTCTCTCTGCGGGCTAAAAATCAGTTTAAGAGCATAAAAACAAGATGTTGCTGCTTTGAGGCAGTAAAGTGATGAAAGCATCAGGTATTCATGAAAATGTCATCAAACTTGTAAGAAGTGTGTCCTTAGACACTTCTTTGGTTGAAAAACCCAGAAAAAAGGTTTTGTTTAGTAAAATCCACTTTTGGTCTCTCTGCCGGCTGAAAATCAGTTTAAGAGCATAAAAACAAGATGTTGCTGCTTTGAGGCAGTAAAGTGATGAAAGCATCAGGTATTCATGAAAATGTCATCAAACTTGTAAGAAGTGTGTCCTTAGACACTTTCTTTGCTTGAAAACCCAGAAAAAAGGTTTTGTTTAGGAAAATCCACTTTTGGTCTCTCTGCGGGCTAAAAATCAGTTTAAGAGCATAAAAACAAGATGTTGCTGCTTTGAGGCAGTAAAGTGATGAAAGCATCAGGTATTCATGAAAATGTCATCAAACTAAGAAGTGTGTCCTAGACACTTTCTTTGGTTGAAAACCCAGAAAAAAAGGTTTTGTTTAGGAAAATCCAATTTTGGTCTCTCTGAGCTAAAAAATCAGTTTAAGAGCATAAAAACAAGATGTTGCTGCTTTGAGGCAGTAAAGTGATGAAAGCATCAGGTATTCATGAAAATGTCATCAAACTTGTAAGAAGTGTGTCCTAAGACACTTTCTTTGGTTGAAAACCCAGAAAAAAGGTTTTTGTTTAGGAAAATCCAATTTTGGTCTCTCTGGCTAAAAATCAGTTTAAGAGCATAAAACAAGATGTTGCTGCTTTGAGGCAGTAAAGTGATGAAAGCATCAGGTATTCAGGAAAATGTCATCAAACTAAGAAGTGTGTCCTTAGACACTTTCTTTGGTTGAAAACCCAGAAAAAGGTTTTGTTTAGGAAAATCCACTTTTGGTCTCTCTGCGGGCTAAAAATCAGTTTAAGAGCATAAAAACAAGATGTTGCTGCTTTGAGGCAGTAAAGTGATGAAAGCATCAGGTATTCATGAAAATGTCATCAAACTTGTAAGAAGTGTGTCCTTAGACACTTTCTTTGGTTGAAGACCCAGAAAAAAGGTTTTGTTTAGGAAAATCCAATTTTGGTCTCTCTGCGGGCTAAAAATCAGTTTAAGAGCATAAAACCAAGATGTTGCTGCTTTGAGGCAGTAAAGTGATGAAAGCATCAGGTATTCATGAAAATGTCATCAAACTTGTAAGAAGTGTGTCCTTAGACACTTTCTTTGGTTGAACACCCAGAAAAAAGGTTTTGTTTAGGAAAATCCACTTTTGGTCTCTCTGCGAGCTAAAAATCAGTTTAAGAGCATAAAAACAAGATGTTGCTGCTTTGAGGCAGTAAAGTGATGAAAGCATCAGGTATTCATGAAAATGTCATCAAACTTGTAAGAAGTGTGTCCTAAGACACTTTCTTTGGTTGAAAACCCCCCAAAAAGGTTTTGTTTAGTAAAAATCCACTTTTGGTCTCTCTGCGGGCTGAAAATCAGTTTAAGAGCATAAAAACAAGATGTTGCTGCTTTGAGGCAGTAAAGTGATGAAAGCATCAGGTATTAATGAACATGTCATCAAACTTGTAAGAAGTGTGTCCTAAGACACTTTCTTTGGTTGAAAACCCATAAAAATGCTTTTGTTTAGTAAAATCCACTTTTGGTCTTTCTGCGGGCTAAACATCAGTTTAAGAGCATAAAACCAAGATGTTGCTGCATGCTTTGAGGCAGTAAAGTGATGAAAGCATCAGGTATTCATGAAAATGTCATCAAACTTGTAAGAAGTGTGTCCTAAGACACTTTCTTTGGTTGAAACCCATAAAAATGCTTTTTGTTTAGTAAAATCCACTTTTGGTCTTTTCTGCGGGCTAAACATCAGTTTAAGAGCATAAAACCAAGATGTTGCTGCATGCTTTGAGGCAGTAAAGTGATGAAAGCATCAGGTATTCATGAAAATGTCATCAAACTTGTAAGAAGTGTGTCCTAAGACACTTTCTTTGCTTGAAAACCCAGAAAAAAAGGTTTTGTTTAGGAAAATCCAATTTTGGTCTCTCTGCTAAAAAATCAGTTTAAGAGCATAAAACAAGATGTTGCTGCTTTGAGGCAGTAAAGTGATGAAAGCATCAGGTATTCATGAAAATGTCATCAAACTTGTAAGAAGTGTGTCCTAGACACTTTCTTTTTGAAAAACCCAGAAAAAAGGTTTTGTTTAGGAAAATCCAATTTTGGTCTCTCTGCGGGCTGAAAATCAGTTTAAAAGCATAAAAACAAGATGTTGCTGCTTTGAGGCAGTAAAGTGATGAAAGCATCATGTATTCATGAAAATGCCATCTAACTTGTAAGAAGTGTGTCCTTAGACACTTTCTTTGGTTGAAAACACAGAAAAAAAGGTTTTCTTTAGGAAAATCCACTTTTGGTCTCTCTGCGGGCTAAAAATCAGTTTAAGAGCATAAAAACAAGATGTTGATGCTTTGAAGCAGTAAAGTGATGAAAGCATCAGGTATTCATGAAAATGTCATCAAACTTGTAAGAAGTGTGTCCTTAGACACTTTCTTTGCTTGAAAACCCAGAAAAAAGGTTTTGTTTAGGAAAATCCAATTTTGGTCTCTCTGCGGGCTAAAAATCAGTTTAAGAGCATAAAAACAAGATGTTGCTGCTTTGAGGCAGTAGAGTGATGAAAGCATCAGGTATTCATGAAAATGTCATCAAACTTGTAAGAAGTGTGTCCTGAGACACTTTATTTGGTTGAAAACCCAGAAAAAAAGGTTTTGTTTAGTAAAATCCACTTTTGGTCTCTGCGGGCTGAAAATCAGTTAAAGAGCATAAAAACAAGATGTTGCTGCTTTGAGGCAGTAAAGTGATGAAAGCATTAAGTATTCATGAAAATGTCATCAAACTTGTAAGTTGTATCCTAAGACACTTTCTTTCATTGGAAACCCAGAAAAAAGATTTTGTTCAGGAAAATCCACTTTTGGCTTCTCTGCGGGCTGAAAATCAGTTTAAGAGCATAAAAACAAGATGTTGCTGCTTTGAGGCAGTAAAGTGATGAAAGCATCAGGTATTCATGAAAATGTCATCAAACTTGTAAGAAGTGTGTCCTTAGACACTTTCTTTGGTTGAAAACCCAGAAAAAAGGTTTTGTTTAGGAAAATCCACTTTTGGTCTCTCTGCGGGCTAAAAATCAGTTTAAGAGCATAAAAACAAGATGTTGCTGCTTTGAGGCAGTAAAGTGATGAAAGCATCAGGTATTCATGAAAATGTCATCAAACTTGTAAGAAGTGTGTCCTTAGACACTTTCTTTGGTTGAACACCCAGAAAAAAGGTTTTGTTTAGGAAAATCCAATTTTGGTCTCTCTGCGAGCTAAAAATCAGTTTAAGAGCATAAAAACAAGATGTTGCTGCTTTGAGGCAGTAAAGTGATGAAAGCATCAGGTATTCATGAAAATGTCATCTAACTTGTAAGAAGTGTGTCCTAAGACACTTTCTTTGCTTGAAAACCCAGAAAAAAAGGTTTTGTTTAGGAAAATCCAATTTTGGTCTCTCTGAGCTAAAAAATCAGTTTAAGAGCATAAAAACAAGATGTTGCTGCTTTGAGGCAGTAAAGTGATGAAAGCATCAGGTATTCATGAAAATGTCATCAAACTTGTAAAGAAGTGTGTCTTAGACACTTTCTTTGGTTGAAAACCCAGAAAAAAGGTTTTGTTTAGGAAAATCCAATTTTTGGTCTCTCTGCGGGCTGAAAATCAGTTTAAAAGCATAAAAACAAGATGTTGCTGCTTTGAGGCAGTAAAGTGATGAAAGCATCATGTATTCATGAAAATGCCATCTAACTTGTAAGAAGTGTGTCCTTAGACACTTTCTTTGGTTGAAAACACAGAAAAAAAGGTTTTCTTTAGGAAAATCCAATTTTGGTCTCTGCGGGCTAAAAATCAGTTTAAGAGCATAAAAACAAGATGTTGCTGCTTTGAGGCAGTAAAGTGATGAAAGCATCAGGTATTCATGAACATGTCATCAAACTTGTAAGAAGTGTGTCCTTAGACACTTTCTTTGGTTGAAGACCCAGAAAAAAGGTTTTGTTTAGGAAAATCCAATTTTGGTCTCTCTGCGGGCTAAAAATCAGTTTAAGAGCATAAAACCAAGATGTTGCTGCTTTGAGGCAGTAAAGTGATGAAAGCATCAGGTATTCATGAAAATGTCATCAAACTTGTAAGAAGTGTGTCCTTAGACACTTTCTTTGGTTGAACACCCAGAAAAAAGGTTTTGTTTAGGAAAATCCAATTTTGGTCTCTCTGCGAGCTAAAAATCAGTTTAAGAGCATAAAAACAAGATGTTGCTGCTTTGAGGCAGTAAAGTGATGAAAGCATCAGGTATTCATGAAAATGTCATCAAACTTGTAAGAAGTGTGTCCTAAGACACTTTCTTTGGTTGAAAACCCCCCAAAAAGGTTTTGTTTAGTAAAAATCCACTTTTGGTCTCTCTGCGGGCTGAAAATCAGTTTAAGAGCATAAAAACAAGATGTTGCTGCTTTGAGGCAGTAAAGTGATGAAAGCATCAGGTATTAATGAACATGTCATCAAACTTGTAAGAAGTGTGTCCTAAGACACTTTCTTTGGTTGAAAACCCATAAAAATGCTTTTGTTTAGTAAAATCCACTTTTGGTCTTTCAGCGGGCTAAACATCAGTTTAAGAGCATAAAACCAAGATGTTGCTGCATGCTTTGAGGCAGTAAAGTGATGAAAGCATCAGGTATTCATGAAAATGTCATCAAACTTGTAAGAAGTGTGTCCTAAGACACTTTCTTTGGTTGAAAACCCATAAAAATGCTTTTGTTTAGTAAAATCCACTTTTGGTCTTTCTGCGGGCTAAACATCAGTTTAAGAGCATAAAACCAAGATGTTGCTGCATGCTTTGAGGCAGTAAAGTGATGAAAGCATCAGGTATTCATGAAAATGTCATCAAACTTGTAAGAAGTGTGTCCTAAGACACTTTCTTTGCTTGAAAACCCAGAAAAAAAGGTTTTGTTTAGGAAAATCCACTTTGGTCTCTCTGAGCTAAAAATCAGTTTAAGAGCATAAAAACAAGATGTTGCTGCTTTGAGGCAGTAAAGTGATGAAAGCATCAGGTATTCATGAAAATGTCATCAAACTTGTAAGAAGTGTGTCCTTAGACACTTTCTTTGGTTGAAAACCCAGAAAAAAGGTTTTGTTTAGGAAAATCCAATTTTGGTCTCTCTGCGGGCTGAAAATCAGTTTAAAAGCATAAAAACAAGATGTTGCTGCTTTGAGGCAGTAAAGTGATGAAAGCATCATGTATTCATGAAAATGCCATCTAACTTGTAAGAAGTGTGTCCTTAGACACTTTCTTTGGTTGAAAACACAGAAAAAAAGGTTTTCTTTAGGAAAATCCACTTTTGGTCTCTCTGCGGGCTAAAAATCAGTTTAAGAGCATAAAAACAAGATGTTGATGCTTTGAAGCAGTAAAGTGATGAAAGCATCAGGTATTCATGAAAATGTCATCAAACTTGTAAGAAGTGTGTCCTTAGACACTTTCTTTGCTTGAAAACCCAGAAAAAAGGTTTTGTTTAGGAAAATCCAATTTTGGTCTCTCTGCGGGCTAAAAATCAGTTTAAGAGCATAAAAACAAGATGTTGCTGCTTTGAGGCAGTAGAGTGATGAAAGCATCAGGTATTCATGAAAATGTCATCAAACTTGTAAGAAGTGTGTCCTGAGACACTTTATTTGGTTGAAAACCCAGAAAAAAAGGTTTTGTTTAGTAAAATCCACTTTTGGTCTCTCTGCGGGCTGAAAATCAGTTAAAGAGCATAAAAACAAGATGTTGCTGCTTTGAGGCAGTAAAGTGATGAAAGCATTAAGTATTCATGAAAATGTCATCAAACTTGTAAGAAGTGTATCCTAAGACACTTTCTTTCATTGAAAACCCAGAAAAAAGATTTTGTTCAGGAAAATCCACTTTTGGTCTCTCTGCGGGCTGAAAATCAGTTTAAAAGCATAAAAACAAGATGTTGCTGCTTTGAGGCAGTAAAGTGATGAAAGCATCAGGTATTCATGAAAATGTCATCAAACTTGTAAGAAGTGTGTCCTTAGACACTGTCTTTGGTTGAAAACCCAGAAAGAAGGTTTTGTTTAGGAAAATCCACTTTTGGTCTCTCTGCGGGCTGAAAATAAGTTTAAGAGCATAAAAACAAGATGTTGCTGCTTTGAGGCAGTAAAGTGATGAAAGCATCAGGTATTCATGAAAATGTCATCAAACTTGTAAGAAGTGTGTCCTAAGACACTTTCTTTCATTGAAAACCCAGAAAAAAGGTTTTGTTTAGGAAAATCCACTTTTGGTCTCTCTGCGGGCTAAAAATCAGTTTAAGAGCATAAAAACAAGATGTTGATGCTTTGAGGCAGTAAAGTGATGAAAGCATCAGGTATTCATGAAAATGTCATCAAACTTGTAAGAAGTGTGTCCTTAGACACTTTCTTTGCTTGAAAACCCAGAAAAAAGGTTTTGTTTAGGAAAATCCAATTTTGGTCTCTCTGGCTAAAATCAGTTTAAGAGCATAAAAACAAGATGTTGCTGCTTTGAGGCAGTAGAGTGATGAAAGCATCAGGTATTCATGAAAATGTCATCAAACTTGTAAGAAGTGTGTCCTTAGACACTGTCTTTGGTTGAAAAACCCAGAAAGAAAGGGTTTTGTTTAGTAAAATCCACTTTTGGTCTCTCTGCGGGCTGAAAATAAGTTTAAGAGCATAAAAACAAGATGTTGCTGCTTTGAGGCAGTAAAGTAATGAAAGCATCAGGTATTCATGAAAATGTCATCAAACTTGTAAGAAGTGTGTCCTAAGACACTTTCTTTCATTGAAAACCCAGAAAAAAGGTTTTGTTTAGGAAAATCCACTTTTGGTCTCTCTGCGGGCTAAAAATCAGTTTAAGAGCATAAAAACAAGATGTTGCTGCTTTGAGGCAGTAGAGTGATGAAAGCATCAGGTATTCATGAAAATGTCATCAAACTTGTAAGAAGTGTGTCCTTAGACACTGTCTTTGGTTGAAAACCCAGAAAGAAGGTTTTGTTTAGTAAAATCCACTTTTGGTCTCTCTGCGGGCTGAAAATAAGTTTAAGAGCATAAAAACAAGATGTTGCTGCTTTGAGGCAGTAAAGTAATGAAAGCATCAGGTATTCATGAAAATGTCATCAAACTTGTAAGAAGTGTGTCCTGAGACACTTTATTTGGTTGAAAACCCAGAAAAAAAGGTTTTGTTTAGTAAAATCCACTTTTGGTCTCTCTGCGGGCTGAAAATCAGTTAAAGAGCATAAAAACAAGATGTTGCTGCTTTGAGGCAGTAAAGTGATGAAAGCATTAAGTATTCATGAAAATGTCATCAAACTTGTAAGAAGTGTATCCTAAGACACTTTCTTTCATTGAAAACCCAGAAAAAAGATTTTGTTCAGGAAAATCCACTTTTGGTCTCTCTGCGGGCTGAAAATCAGTTTAAAAGCATAAAAACAAGATGTTGCTGCTTTGAGGCAGTAAAGTGATGAAAGCATCAGGTATTCATGAAAATGTCATCAAACTTGTAAGAAGTGTGTCCTTAGACACTGTCTTTGGTTGAAAACCCAGAAAGAAGGTTTTGTTTAGGAAAATCCACTTTTGGTCTCTCTGCGGGCTGAAAATAAGTTTAAGAGCATAAAAACAAGATGTTGCTGCTTTGAGGCAGTAAAGTGATGAAAGCATCAGGTATTCATGAAAATGTCATCAAACTTGTAAGAAGTGTGTCCTAAGACACTTTCTTTCATTGAAAACCCAGAAAAAGGTTTTGTTTAGGAAAATCCACTTTTGTCTCTCTCGGGCTAAAATCAGTTTAAGAGCATAAAAACAAGATGTTGCTGCTTTGAGGCAGTAAAGTAATGAAAGCATCAGGTATTCATGAAAATGTCATCAAACTTGTAAGAAGTGTGTCCTAAGACACTTTCTTTCATTGAAAACCCAGAAAAAAGGTTTTGTTTAGGAAAATCCAATTTTGGTCTCTCTGCGCAAAAATCAGTTTAAGAGCATAAAACAAGATGTTGCTGCTTTGAGGCAGTAGAGTGATGAAAGCATCAGGTATTCATGAAAATGTCATCAAACTTGTAAGAAGTGTGTCCTTAGACACTGTCTTTGGTTGAAAACCCAGAAAGAAGGTTTTGTTTAGTAAAATCCACTTTTGGTCTCTCTGCGGGCTGAAAATAAGTTTAAGAGCATAAAACAAGATGTTGCTGCTTTGAGGCAGTAAAGTAATGAAAGCATCAGGTATTCATGAAAATGTCATCAAACTTGTAAGAAGTGTGTCCTAAGACACTTTTCATTGAAAACCCAGAAAAAAGGGTTTTTTGTTTAGGAAAATCCACTTTTGGTCTCTCTGCGGCTAAAATCAGTTTAAGAGCATAAAAACAAGATGTTGATGCTTTGAGGCAGTAAAGTGATGAAAGCATCAGGTATTCATGAAAATGTCATCAAACTTGTAAGAAGTGTGTCCTTAGACACTTTCTTTGCTTGAAAACCCAGAAAAAAGGTTTTGTTTAGGAAAATCCAATTTTGGTCTCTCTGCGGGCTAAAAATCAGTTTAAGAGCATAAAAACAAGATGTTGCTGCTTTGAGGCAGTAGAGTGATGAAAGCATCAGGTATTCATGAAAATGTCATCAAACTTGTAAGAAGTGTGTCCTTAGACACTGTCTTTGGTTGAAAACCCAGAAAGAAGGTTTTGTTTAGTAAAATCCACTTTTGGTCTCTCTGCGGGCTGAAAATAAGTTTAAGAGCATAAAAACAAGATGTTGCTGCTTTGAGGCAGTAAAGTAATGAAAGCATCAGGTATTCATGAAAATGTCATCAAACTTGTAAGAAGTGTGTCCTGAGACACTTTATTTGGTTGAAAACCCAGAAAAAAAGGTTTTGTTTAGTAAAATCCACTTTTGGTCTCTCTGCGGGCTGAAAATCAGTTAAAGAGCATAAAAACAAGATGTTGCTGCTTTGAGGCAGTAAAGTGATGAAAGCATTAAGTATTCATGAAAATGTCATCAAACTTGTAAGAAGTGTATCCTAAGACACTTTCTTTCATTGAAAACCCAGAAAAAAGATTTTGTTCAGGAAAATCCACTTTTGGTCTCTCTGCGGGCTGAAAATCAGTTTAAAAGCATAAAAACAAGATGTTGCTGCTTTGAGGCAGTAAAGTGATGAAAGCATTAAGTATTCATGAAAATGTCATCAAACTTGTAAGAAGTGTATCCTAAGACACTTTCTTTCATTGAAAACCCAGAAAAAAGGTTTTGTTTAGGAAAATCCACTTTTGGTCTCTCTGCGGGCTAAAAATCAGTTTAAGAGCATAAAAACAAGATGTTGATGCTTTGAGGCAGTAAAGTGATGAAAGCATCAGGTATTCATGAAAATGTCATCAAACTTGTAAGAAGTGTGTCCTTAGACACTTTCTTTGCTTGAAAACCCAGAAAAAAGGTTTTGTTTAGGAAAATCCAATTTTGGTCTCTGCGGGCTAAAAATCAGTTTAAGAGCATAAAAACAAGATGTTGCTGCTTTGAGGCAGTAGAGTGATGAAAGCATCAGGTATTCATGAAAATGTCATCAAACTTGTAAGAAGTGTGTCCTTAGACACTGTCTTTGTTGAAAACCCAGAAAGAAGGTTTTGTTTAGTAAAATCCACTTTTGGTCTCTCTGCGGGCTGAAAATAAGTTTAAGAGCATAAAAACAAGATGTTGCTGCTTTGAGGCAGTAAAGTAATGAAAGCATCAGGTATTCATGAAAATGTCATCAAACTTGTAAGAAGTGTGTCCTGAGACACTTTATTTGGTTGAAAACCCAGAAAAAAAGGTTTTGTTTAGTAAAATCCACTTTTGGTCTCTCTGCGGGCTGAAAATCAGTTTAAGAGCATAAAAACAAGATGTTGCTGCTTTGAGGCAGTAAAGTGATGAAAGCATTAAGTATTCATGAAAATGTCATCAAACTTGTAAGAAGTGTATCCTAAGACACTTTCTTTCATTGAAAACCCAGAAAAAAGGTTTTGTTTAGGAAAATCCACTTTTGGTCTCTCTGCGGGCTGAAAATAAGTTTAAGAGCATAAAAACAAGATGTTGCTGCTTTGAGGCAGTAAAGTGGTGAAAGCATCAGGTATTCATGAAAATGTCATCAAACTTGTAAGAAGTGTGTCCTGAGACACTTTATTTGGTTGAAAACCCAGAAAAAAAGGTTTTGTTTAGGAAAATCCACTTTTGGTCTCTCTGCGGGCTAAAAATCAGTTTAAGAGCATAAAAACAAGATGTTGATGCTTTGAGGCAGTAAAGTGATGAAAGCATCAGGTATTCATGAAAATGTCATCAAACTTGTAAGAAGTGTGTCCTAGACACTTTCTTTTGTTGAAAACCCAGAAAAAGGTTTTGTTTAGGAAAATCCAATTTTGGTCTCTCTCGGGCTAAAATCAGTTTAAGAGCATAAAAACAAGATGTTGCTGCTTTGAGGCAGTAAAGTGATGAAAGCATGAACATGTCATCAAACTTGTAAGAAGTGTGTCCTAGACACTTTCTTTTGTTGAAGACCCAGAAAAAGGTTTTGTTTAGGAAAATCCAATTTTGGTCTCTCTGCGGCTAAAAATCAGTTTAAGAGCATAAAACCAAGATGTTGCTGCTTTGAGCCGGTAAAGTGATGAAAGCATCAGGTATTCATGAAAATGTCATCAAACTTGTAAGAAGTGTGTCTAGACACTTTCTGTTGAAAAAACCCAGAAAAAAGGTTTTGTTTAGGAAAATCCAATTTGGTCTCTCTGCAAGCTAAAAATCAGTTTAAGAGCATAAAACAAGATGTTGCTGCTTTGAGGCAGTAAAGTGATGAAAGCATCAGGTATTCATGAAAATGTCATCAAACTTGTAAGAAGTGTGTCCTAAGACACTTTCTTTGGTTGAAAACCCCAAAAGGTTTTGTTTAGTAAAATCCACTTTTGGTCTCTCTATGGCTGAAAATCAGTTTAAGAGCATAAAACAAGATGTTGCTGCTTTGAGGCAGTAAAGTGATGAAAGCATCAGGTATTAACGAACATGTCATCAAACTTGTAAGAAGTGTGTCCTAAGACACTTTCTTGTTGAAAACCCATAAAAATGCTTTTGTTTAGTAAAATCCACTTTTGGTCTTTCTGCGGGCTAAACATCAGTTTAAGAGCATAAAACCAAGATGTTGCTGCATGCTTTGAGGCAGTAAAGTGATGAAAGCATCAGGTATTCATGAAAATGTCATCAAACTTGTAAGAAGTGTGTCCTAAGACACTTTCTTTGGTTGAAAACCCATAAAAATGCTTTTGTTTAGTAAAATCCACTTTTGGTCTTTCTGCGGGCTAAACATCAGTTTAAGAGCATAAAACCAAGATGTTGCTGCATGCTTTGAGGCAGTAAAGTGATGAAAGCATCAGGTATTCATGAAAATGTCATCTAACTTGTAAGAAGTGTGTCCTAAGACACTTTCTTTGCTTGAAAACCCCCCAAAAAGGTTTTGTTTAGTAAAATCCACGTTTGTTCTCTCTGCGGGCTGAAAATCAGTTTAAGAGCATAAAACAAGATGTTGCTGCTTTGAGGCAGTAAAGTGATGAAAGCATCAGGTATTCATGAAAATGTCATCTAACTTGTAAGAAGTGTGTCCTAAGACACTTTCTTTGCTTGAAAACCCCCCAAAAAGGTTTTGTTTAGTAAAATCCACGTTTGTTCTCTCTGGCTGAAAATCAGTTTAAGAGCATAAAACAAGATGTTGGTGCTTTGAGGCAGTAAAAGTGATGAAAGCATCAGGTATTCATGAAAATGTCATCAAACTTGTAAGAAGTGTGTCCTGAGACACTTTATTTGGTTGAAAACCCAGAAAAAGGTTTTGTTTAGGAAAATCCACTTTTGGTCTCTCTGCGGGCTAAAAATCAGTTTAAGAGCATAAAACAAGATGTTGCTGCTTTGAGGCAGTAAAGTGATGAAAGCATCAGGTATTCATGAAAATGTCATCTAACTTGTAAGAAGTGTGTCCTAAGACACTTTTGCTTGAAAACCCCCCAAAAGGTTTTGTTTAGTAAAATCCACGTTTGTTCTCTCTGCGGCTGAAAATCAGTTTAAGAGCATAAAACAAGATGTTGCTGCTTTGAGGCAGTAAAGTGATGAAAGCATCAGGTATTCATGAAAATGTCATCTAACTTGTAAGAAGTGTGTCCTAAGACACTTTCTTTGCTTGAAAACCCCCCAAAAAAGGTTTTGTTTAGTAAAATCCACGTTTGTTCTCTCTGCGGAAAAATCAGTTTAAGAGCATAAAACAAGATGTTGGTGCTTTGAGGCAGTTAAGTGATGAAAGCATCAGGTATTCATGAAAATGTCATCTAACTTGTAAGAAGTGTGTCCTGAGACACTTTATTTGGTTGAAAACCCAGAAAAAGGTTTTGTTTAGGAAAATCCACTTTTGGTCTCTCTGCGGGCTAAAAATCAGTTTAAGAGCATAAAAACAAGATGTTGCTGCTTTGAGGCAGTAAAGTGATGAAAGCATCAGGTATTCATGAAAATGTCATCAAACTTGTAAGAAGTGTGTCTTAGACACTTTCTTTCATTGAAAAACACAGAAAAAGGTTTTGTTTAGGAAAATCCACTTTTGGTCTCTCTATGGCTAAAAATCAGTTTAAGAGCATAAAAACAAGATGTTGATGCTTTGAGGCAGTAAAGTGATGAAAGCATCAGGTATTCATGAAAATGTCATCAAACTTGTAAGAAGTGAGTCCTAAGACACTTTCTTTGGTTGAAAACCCAGAAAAAAGGTTTTGTTTAGTAAAATCCACTTTCTGTCTGTCTGCGGGCTGAAAATCAGTTTAAGACCATAAAAACAAGATGTTGCTTCTTTGAGGCAGTAAAGTGATGAAAGCATCAGGTATTCATGAAAATGTCATCAAACTTGTAAGAAGTGTGTCCTAAGACACTTTCTTTGGTTGAAAACCCATAAAAATGGTTTTGTTTAGTAAAATCCACTTTTGGTCTCTCTGCGGGATAAAAATCAGTTTAAGAGCATAAAAACAAGATGTTGATGCTTTGAGGCAGTAAAGTGATGAAAGCATCAGGTATTCATGAAAATGTCATCAAACTTGTAAGAAGTGTGTCCTTAGACACTTTCTTTCATTGAAAACACAGAAAAAAGGTTTTGTTTAGGAAAATCCACTTTTGGTCTCTCTGCGGGCTAAAAATCAGTGTAAGAGCATAAAAACAAGATGTTGATGCTTTGAGGCAGTAAAGTGATGAAAGCATCAGGTATTCATGAAAATGTCATCAAACTTGTAAGAAGTGTGTCCTAAGACACTTTCTTTCAAAAACCCAGAAAAAAGGTTTTGTTTAGGAAAATCCACTTTTGGTCTCTCTCTGCGGCAAAAATCAGTTTAAGAGCATAAAAACAAGATGTTGATGCTTTGAGGCAGTAAAGTGATGAAAGCATCAGGTATTCATGAAAATGTCATCAAACTTGTAAGAAGTGTGTCCTGAGACACTTTTGCTTGAAAACCCAGAAAAAAGGTTTTGTTTAGGAAAATCCAATTTTGGTCTCTCTGCGGGCTAAAAATCAGTTTAAGAGCATAAAAACAAGATGTTGCTGCTTTGAGGCAGTAGAGTGATGAAAGCATCAGGTATTCATGAAAATGTCATCAAACTTGTAAGAAGTGTGTCCTTAGACACTGTCTTTGGTTGAAAACCCAGAAAGAAGGTTTTGTTTAGGAAAATCCACTTTTGGTCTCTCTGCGGGCTGAAAATAAGTTTAAGAGCATAAAAACAAGATGTTGCTGCTTTGAGGCAGTAAAGTAATGAAAGCATCAGGTATTCATGAAAATGTCATCAAACTTGTAAGAAGTGTGTCCTGAGACACTTTATTTGGTTGAAAACCCAGAAAAAAAGGTTTTGTTTAGTAAAATCCACTTTTGGTCTCTGCGGGCTGAAAATCAGTTAAAGAGCATAAAAACAAGATGTTGCTGCTTTGAGGCAGTAAAGTGATGAAAGCATTAAGTATTCATGAAAATGTCATCAAACTTGTAAGAAATGTGTCCTTAGACACTTTCTTTCATTGAAAACCCAGAAAAAAGATTTTGTTCAGGAAAATCCACTTTTGGTCTCTCTGCGGGCTGAAAATCAGTTTAAAAGCATAAAAACAAGATGTTGCTGCTTTGAGGCAGTAAAGTGATGAAAGCATCAGGTATTCATGAAAATGTCATCAAACTTGTAAGAAGTGTGTCCTGAGACACTTTATTTGGTTGAAAACCCAGAAAGAAGGTTTTGTTTAGTAAAATCCACTTTTGGTCTCTCTGCGGGCTGAAAATCAGTTTAAGAGCATAAAAACAAGATGTTGCTGCTTTGAGGCAGTAAAGTGATAAAAGCATTAAGTATTCATGAAAATGTCATCAAACTTGTAAGAAGTGTATCCTAAGACACTTTCTTTCATTGAAAACCCAGAAAAAAGGTTTTGTTTAGGAAAATCCACTTTTGGTCTCTCTGCGGGCTAAAAATCAGTTTAAGAGCATAAAAACAAGATGTTGATGCTTTGAGGCAGTAAAGTGATGAAAGCATCAGGTATTCATGAAAACGTCATCAAACTTGTAAGAAGTGTGTCCTTAGACACTTTCTTTGGTTGAAAACCCAGAAAAAAGGTTTTGTTTAGGAAAATCCAATTTTGGTCTCTCTATGGCTAAAAATCAGTTTAAGAGCATAAAAACAAGATGTTGCTGCTTTGAGGCAGTAGAGTGATGAAAGCATCAGGTATTCATGAAAATGTCATCAAACTTGTAAGAAATGTGTCCTTAGACACTTTCTTTCATTGAAAACCCAGAAAAAAGATTTTGTTCAGGAAAATCCACTTTTGGTCTCTCTGCGGGCTGAAAATCAGTTTAAAAGCATAAAAACAAGATGTTGCTGCTTTGAGGCAGTAAAGTGATGAAAGCATCAGGTATTCATGAAAATGTCATCAAACTTGTAAGAAGTGTGTCCTTAGACACTGTCTTTGGTTGAAAACCCAGAAAGAAGGTTTTGTTTAGGAAAATCCACTTTTGGTCTCTCTGCGGGCTGAAAATAAGTTTAAGAGCATAAAAACAAGATGTTGCTGCTTTGAGGCAGTAAAGTAATGAAAGCATCAGGTATTCATGAAAATGTCATCAAACTTGTAAGAAGTGTGTCCTGAGACACTTTCTTTCATTGAAAACCCAGAAAAAAGATTTTGTTCAGGAAAATCCACTTTTGGTCTCTCTGCGGGCTGAAAATCAGTTTAAAAGCATAAAAACAAGATGTTGCTGCTTTGAGGCAGTAAAGTGATGAAAGCATCAGGTATTCATGAAAATGTCATCAAACTTGTAAGAAGTGTGTCCTTAGACACTGTCTTTGGTTGAAAACCCAGAAAGAAGGTTTTGTTTAGGAAAATCCACTTTTGGTCTCTCTGCGGGCTGAAAATAAGTTTAAGAGCATAAAAACAAGATGTTGCTGCTTTGAGGCAGTAAAGTAATGAAAGCATCAGGTATTCATGAAAATGTCATCAAACTTGTAAGAAGTGTGTCCTGAGACACTTTATTTGGTTGAAAACCCAGAAAAAAAGGTTTTGTTTAGTAAAATCCACTTTTGGTCTCTCTGCGGGCTGAAAATCAGTTTAAGAGCATAAAAACAAGATGTTGCTGCTTTGAGGCAGTAAAGTGATGAAAGCATTAAGTATTCATGAAAATGTCATCAAACTTGTAAGAAGTGTATCCTAAGACACTTTCTTTCATTGAAAACCCAGAAAAAAGGTTTTGTTTAGGAAAATCCACTTTTGGTCTCTCTGCGGGCTAAAAATCAGTTTAAGAGCATAAAAACAAGATGTTGATGCTTTGAGGCAGTAAAGTGATGAAAGCATCAGGTATTCATGAAAATGTCATCAAACTTGTAAGAAGTGTGTCCTTAGACACTTTCTTTGGTTGAAAACCCAGAAAAAAGGTTTTGTTTAGGAAAATCCAATTTTGGTCTCTCTGCGGGCTAAAAATCAGTTTAAGAGCATAAAACAAGATGTTGCTGCTTTGAGGCAGTAGAGTGATGAAAGCATCAGGTATTCATGAAAATGTCATCTAACTTGTAAGAAGTGTGTCCTTAGACACTTTCTTTGGTTGAAAACCCAGAAAAAAGGTTTTGTTTAGGAAAATCCACTTTTGGTCTCTCTGCGGGCTGAAAATAAGTTTAAGAGCATAAAAACAAGATGTTGCTGCTTTGAGGCAGTAAAGTAATGAAAGCATCAGGTATTCATGAAAATGTCATCAAACTTGTAAGAAGTGTTTCCTGAGACACTTTCTTTCATTGAAAACCCAGAAAAAAGATTTTGTTCAGGAAAATCCACTTTTGGTCTCTCTGCGGGCTGAAAATCAGTTTAAGAGCATAAAAACAAGATGTTGCTGCTTTGAGGCAGTAAAGTGATGAAAGCATCAGGTATTCATGAAAATGTCATCAAACTTGTAAGAAGTGTGTCCTTAGACACTTTCTTTGGTTGAACACCCAGAAAAAAGGTTTTGTTTAGGAAAATCCAATTTTGGTCTCTCTGCGAGCTAAAAATCAGTTTAACAGCATAAAAACAAGATGTTGCTGCTTTGAGGCAGTAAAGTGATGAAAGCATCAGGTATTCATGAAAATGTCATCAAACTTGTAAGAAGTGTGTCCTTAGACACTTTCTTTGGTTGAAAACCCAGAAAAAAGGTTTTGTTTAGGAAAATCCAATTTTGGTCTCTCTGCGGGCTAAAAATCAGTTTAAGAGCATAAAAACAAGATGTTGCTGCTTTGAGGCAGTAGAGTGATGAAAGCATCAGGTATTCATGAAAATGTCATCAAACTTGTAAGAAATGTGTCCTTAGACACTTTCTTTCATTGAAAACCCAGAAAAAAGGTTTTGTTTAGGAAAATCCACTTTTGGTCTCTCTGCGGGCTGAAAATCAGTTTAAAAGCATAAAAACAAGATGTTGCTGCTTTGAGGCAGTAAAGTGATGAAAGCATCATGTATTCATGAAAATGTCATCTAACTTGTAAGAAGTGTGTCCTTAGACACTTTCTTTGGTTGAAAACCCAGAAAAAAGGTTTTCTTTAGGAAAATCCAATTTTGGTCTCTCTGCGGGCTAAAAATCAGTTTAAGAGCATAAAAACAAGATGTTGCTGCTTTGAGGCAGTAAAGTGATGAAAAAATCAGGTATTCATGAAAATGTCATCAAACTTGTAAGAAGTGTGTCCTGAGACACTTTATTTGGTTGAAAACCCAGAAAAAAAGGTTTTGTTTAGGAAAATCCACTTTTGGTCTCTCTGCGGCTAAAAATCAGTTTAAGAGCATAAAAACAAGATGTTGATGCTTTGAGGCAGTAAAGTGATGAAAGCATCAGGTATTCATGAAAATGTCATCAAACTTGTAAGAAGTGTGTCCTTAGACACTTTCTTTGGTTGAACACCCAGAAAAAAGGTTTTGTTTAGGAAAATCCAATTTTGGTCTCTCTGCGCTAAAAATCAGTTTAAGAGCATAAAAACAAGATGTTGCTGCTTTGAGGCAGTAAAGTGATGAAAGCATCAGGTATTCATGAAAATGTCATCTAACTTGTAAGAAGTGTGTCCTAAGACACTTTCTTTGCTTGAAAACCCAGAAAAAAAGGTTTTGTTTAGTAAAATCCACTTTTGGTCTCTCTATGGCTAAAAATCAGTTTAAGAGCATAAAACAAGATGTTGATGCTTTGAGGCAGTAAAGTGATGAAAGCATCAGGTATTCATGAAAATGTCATCTAACTTGTAAGAAGTGTGTCCTTAGACACTTTCTTTGGTTGAAAACC
>JAYMGU010000071.1:0-26000 GCA_036178185.1 Liparis tanakae
TCTGAGGGCTGAAAATCAGTTTAAGAGCATAAAAACAAGATGTTGCTGCTTTGAGGCCGTAAAGTGATGAAAGCATCAGGTATTCATGACAATGTCATCAAACTTGTAAGAAGTGTTTCGTAAGACACTTTCTTTGGTTGAATACCCAGAAAAAAGGTTTTGTTTAGTAAGTTGCACATTTGGTCTCTCTGCGGGCTGAAAATCAGTTTAAGAGCATAAAAACAAGATGTTGCTGCTTTGAGGCCGTAATGTGATGAAAGCATCAGGTATTCATGAAAATGTCATCAAACTTGTAAGAAGTGTGTCCTAAGACACTTTCTGAGGTAGAAAATACTGAAAAAAAGGTTTTGTTTAGTTAAATACACTTTTGGTCTGTCTGCGGGCTAAAAATCAGTTTAAGAGCATAAAAATAAGATGTTGCTGCATTGAGGAATTAAAGTGATGAAAGCATCAGGTATTCATGACAATGTCATCAAACTTGTAAGAAGTGTTACCTAAGACACTTTCTTAGGTTGAATACCCAGAAAAAAGGTTTTGTTTAGTAAGTTGCACTTTTGGTCTCTCTGCGGGCTGAAAATCAGTTTAAGAGCATAAAAACAAGATGTTGCTGCTTTGAGGCCGTAATGTGATGAAAGCATCAGGTATTCATGAAAATGTCATCAAACTTGTAAGAAGTGTGTCCTAAGACACTTTCTTTGGTTGAATAACCAGAAAAAAGGTTTTGTTTAGTAAGTTGCACATTTGGTCTCTCTGCGGGCTGAAAATCAGTTTAAGAGCATAAAAACAAGATTTTGCTGCTTTGAGGCCGTAAAGTGATGAAAGCATCAGGTATTAATGAAAATGTCATCAAACTTGTAAGAAGTGTGTCCTAAGACACTTTCTGAGGTAGAAAATACTGAAAAAAAGGTTTTGTTTAGTTAAATACACTTTTGGTCTCTCTGCGGGCTGAAAATCAGTTTAAGAGCATAAAAACAAGATGTTGCTGCTTTGAGGCAGTAAAGTGATGAAAGCATCAGTTATTCATGAAAATGTCATCAAACTTGTAAGACGTGCGTCCTAAGACACTTTCTTTGGTTGAATACCCAGAAAAAAGGTTTTGTTTAGTAAAATCCACTTTTGGTCTCTTTGAGGGCTGATAATCAGTTTAAGAGCATAAAAACAAGATGTTGCTGCTTTGAGGCCGTAAAGTGATGAAAGCATCAGGTATTCATGAAAATGTCATCAAACTTGTAAGAAGTGTTTCCGTAAAGAAACACTTTCATCAAACTTGAAGTGTTTCCTAAGACACTTTCTTAAGACCCAAAAAGGTTTTGTTTAGTAAGTTGCACTTTTGGTCTCTCTGCGGGCTGAAAATCAGTTTAAGAGCATAAAAACAAGATTTTGCTGCTTTGAGGCAGTAAAGTGATGAAAGCATCAGTTATTCATGAAAATGTCATCAAACTTGTAAGACGTGCGTCCTAAGACACTTTCTTTGGTTGAATACCCAGAAAAAAGGTTTTGTTTAGTAAAATCCACTTTTGGTCTCTCTGAGGGCTGATAATCAGTTTAAGAGCATAAAAACAAGATGTTGCTGCTTTGAGGCCGTAAAGTGATGAAAGCATCAGGTATTCATGAAAATGTCATCAAACTTGTAAGAAGTGTTTCCTAAGACACTTTCTTAGGTTGAATACCTAGAAAAAAGGTTTTGTTTAGTAAGGTGCACTTTTGGTCTCTCTGCGGGCTAAAAATCAGTTAAAGAGCATAAAAACAAGATGTTGCTGCTTTGAGGCCGTAATGTGATGAAAGCATCAGGTATTCATGAAAATGTCATCAAACTTGTAAGAAGTGTGTCCTAAGACACTTTCTTTGGTTGAATACCCAGAAAAAAGGTTTTGTTTAGTAAGTTGCACATTTTGTCTCTCTGCGGGCTGAAAATCAATTTAAGAGCATAAAAACAAGATTTTGCTGCTTTGAGGCCGTAAAGTGATGAAAGCATCAGGTATTCATGAAAATGTCATCAAACTTGTAAGAAGTGTGTCCTAAGACACTTTCTGAGGTAGAAAATACTGAAAAAAAGGTTTTGTTTAGTTAAATACACTTTTGGTCTCTCTGCGGGCTGAAAATCAGTTTAAGAGCATAAAAACAAGATGTTGCTGCTTTGAGGCCGTAAAGTGATGAAAGCATCAGGTATTCATGAAAATGTCATCAAACTTGTAAGAAGTGTTTCCGTAAAGTGATGAAAGCATCAGGTATTCATGAAAATGTCATCAAACTTGTAAGAAGTGTTTCCTAAGACACTTTCTTAGGTTGAATACCCAGAAAAAAGGTTTTGTTTAGTAAATTGCACTTTTGGTCTCTCTGCGGGCTGAAAATCAGTTTAAGAGCATAAAAACAAGATGTTGCTGCTTTGAGGCAGTAAAAGTGATGAAAGCATCAGGTATTCATGGAAATGTCATCAAACTTGTAAGACGTGTGTCCTAAGAAACTTTCTTAAGTTGAATACCCAGAAAAAAGGTTTTGTTTAGTAAAATACACTTTTTGTCTCTCTGCGGGCTGAAAATCAGTTTAAGAGCATAAAAACAAGATGTTGCTGCTTTGAGGCCGTAAAGTGATGAAAGCATCAGGTATTCATGAAAATGTCATCAAACTTGTAAGAAGTGTGTCCTAAGACACTTTCTGAGGTAGAAAATACTGAAAAAAAGGTTTTGTTTAGTTAAATACACTTTTGGTCTCTCTGCGGGCTGAAAATCAGTTTAAGAGCATAAAAACAAGATGTTGCTGCTTTGAGGCAGTAAAGTGATGAAAGCATCAGGTATTCATGAAAATGTCATCAAACTTGTAAGAAGTGTTTCGTAAGACACTTTCTTTGGTTGAATACCCAGAAAAAAGGTTTTGTTTAGTAAGTTACACTTTTGGTCTCTCTGCGGGCTGAAAATCAGTTTAAGAGCATAAAAACAAGATGTTGCTGCTTTGAGGCAGTAAAGTGATGAAAGCATCAGGTATTCATGAAAATGTCATCAAACTTGTAAGACGTGTTTCCTAAGACACTTTCTTTGGTTGAATACCCAGAAAAAAGGTTTTGTTTAGTAAGTTGCACTTTTGGTCTCTCTGCGGGCTGAAAATCAGTTTAAGAGCATAAAAACAAGATTTTGCTGCTTTGAGGCAGTAAAGTGATGAAAGCATCAGGTATTCATGAAAATGTCATCAAACTTGTAAGAAGTGTTTCCTAAGACACTTTCTTTGGTTGAATACCCAGAAAAAAGGTTTTGTTTAGTAAGTTGCACATTTGGTCTCTCTGAGGGCTGATAATCAGTTTAAGAGCATAAAAACAAGATGTTGCTGCTTTGAGGCCGTAAAGTGATGAAAGCATCAGGTATTCATGAAAATGTCATCAAACTTGTAAGAAGTGTGTCCTAAGACACTTTCTTTGAGTGAATACTGAGAAAAAAAGGTTTTGTTTAGTAAGTTACACTTTGGTCTCTCTGCGGGCTGAAAATCAGTTTAAGCATAAAAACAAGATTTTGCTGCTTTGAGGCCGTAAAGTGATGAAAGCATCAGGTATTCATGAAAATGTCATCAAACTTGTAAGAAGTGTGTCCTAAGACACTTTCTGGTTGAATACCCAGAAAAAAGGTTTTGTTTAGTAAGTTGCACTTTTGGTCTCTCTGCGGGCTGAAAATCAGTTTAAGAGCATAAAAACAAGATGTTGCTGCTTTGAGGCAGTAAAGTGATGAAAGCATCAGGTATTCATGAAAATGTCATCAAACTTGTAAGAAGTGTCCTAAGACACTTTCTTTGGTTGAATACCCAGAAAAAAGGTTTTGTTTAGTAAGTTGCACATTTGGTCTCTCTGCGGGCTGAAAATCAGTTTAAGAGCATAAAAACAAGATTTTGCTGCTTTGAGGCCGTAAAGTGATGAAAGCATCAGGTATTAATGAAAATGTCATCAAACTTGTAAGAAGTGTCTAAGACACTTTCTTTGGTTGAATACCCAGAAAAAAGGTTTTGTTTAGTAAGTTGCACTTTTGGTCTCTCTGCGGGCTGAAAATCAGTTTAAGAGCATAAAAACAAGATTTTGCTGCTTTGAGGCAGTAAAGTGATGAAAGCATCAGTTATTCATGAAAATGTCATCAAACTTGTAAGACGTGCGTCCTAAGACACTTTCTTTGGTTGAATACCCAGAAAAAAGGTTTTGTTTAGTAAAATCCACTTTTGGTCTCTCTGAGGGCTGATAATCAGTTTAAGAGCATAAAAACAAGATGTTGCTGCTTTGAGGCCGTAAAGTGATGAAAGCATCAGGTATTCATGAAAATGTCATCAAACTTGTAAGAAGTGTGTCCTAAGACACTTTCTTTGGTTGAATACCCAGAAAAAAGGTTTTGTTTAGTAAGTTGCACATTTTGTCTCTCTGCGGGCTGAAAATCAATTTAAGAGCATAAAAACAAGATTTTGCTGCTTTGAGGCCGTAAAGTGATGAAAGCATCAGGTATTCATGAAAATGTCATCAAACTTGTAAGAAGTGTGTCCTAAGACACTTTCTGAGGTAGAAAATACTGAAAAAAAGGTTTTGTTTAGTTAAATACACTTTTGGTCTCTCTGCGGGCTGAAAATCAGTTTAAGAGCATAAAAACAAGATGTTGCTGCTTTGAGGCAGTAAAGTGATGAAAGCATCAGGTATTCATGAAAATGTCATCAAACTTGTAAGAAGTGTTTCGTAAGACACTTTCTTTGGTTGAATACCCAGAAAAAAGGTTTTGTTTAGTAAGTTGCACATTTGGTCTCTCTGCGGGCTGAAAATCAGTTTAAGAGCATAAAAACAAGATTTTGCTGCTTTGAGGCAGTAAAGTGATGAAAGCATCAGGTATTCATGAAAATGTCATCAAACTTGTAAGACGTGCGTCCTAAGACACTTTCTTTGGTTGAATACCCAGAAAAAAGGTTTTGTTTAGTAAAATCCACTTTTGGTCTCTCTGAGGGCTGATAATCAGTTTAAGAGCATAAAAACAAGATGTTGCTGCTTTGAGGCCGTAAAGTGATGAAAGCATCAGGTATTCATGAAAATGTCATCAAACTTGTAAGAAGTGTTTCCTAAGACACTTTCTTAGGTTGAATACCCAGAAAAAAGGTTTTGTTTAGTAAGTTGCACTTTTGGTCTCTCTGCGGGCTGAAAATCAGTTTAAGAGCATAAAAACAAGATTTTGCTGCTTTGAGGCAGTAAAGTGATGAAAGCATCAGGTATTCATGAAAATGTCATCAAACTTGTAAGAAGTGTTTCCTAAGACACTTTCTTTGGTTGAATACCCAGAAAAAAGGTTTTGTTTAGTAAGTTGCACTTTTGGTCTCTCTGCAGGCTGAAAATCAGTTTAAGAGCATAAAAACAAGATTTTGCTGCTTTGAGGCCGTAAAGTGATGAAAGCATCAGGTATTCATGAAAATGTCATCAAACTTGTAAGAAGTGTGTCCTAAGACACTTTCTTTGGTTGAATACCAAGAAAAAAGGTTTTGTTTAGTAAAATACACTTTTGGTCTCTCTGCGGGCTGAAAATCAGTTTAAGAGCATAAAAACAAGATGTTGCTGCTTTGAGGCAGTAAAGTGATGAAAGCATCAGGTATTCATGAAAATGTCATCAAACTTGTAAGAAGTGTTTAAAGACACTTTCTTTGGTTGAATACCCAGAAAAAGGTTTTGTTTAGTAAGTTGCACTTTTGGTCTCTCCGGGCTGAAAATCAGTTTAAGAGCATAAAAACAAGATTTTGCTGCTTTGAGGCAGTAAAGTGATGAAAGCATCAGTTATTCATGAAAATGTCATCAAACTTGTAAGACGTGCGTCCTAAGACACTTTCTTTGGTTGAATACCCAGAAAAAAAGGTTTTGTTTAGTAAAATCCACTTTTGGTCTCTCTGCGGGCTGAAAATCAGTTTAAGAGCATAAAAAAAAGATGTTGCTGCTTTGAGGCAGTAAAGTGATGAAAGCATCAGGTATTCATGAAAATGTCATCAAACTTGTAAGAAGTGTTTCGTAAGACACTTTCTTTGATTGAATACCCAGAAAAAAGGTTTTGTTTAGTAAGTTGCACATTTGGTCTCTCTGCGGGCTGAAAATCAGTTTAAGAGCATAAAAACAAGATTTTGCTGCTTTGAGGCAGTAAAGTGATGAACGCATCAGGTATTCATCAAAATGTCATCAAACTTGTAAGACTTGTGTTCTAAGAAACTTTCTTTCGTTGAATACCCAGAAAAAAGGTTTTGTTCAGTAAAATCCACTTTTGGTCTGTCTGCGGGCTGAAAATCAGTTTAAGAGCATAAAAACAAGATGTTGCTGCTTTGAGGCCGTAATGTGATGAAAGCATCAGGTATTCATGAAAATGTCATCAAACTTGTAAGAAGTGTGTCCTAAGACACTTTCTTTGGTTGAATACCCAGAAAAAAGGTTTTGTTTAGTAAAATCCACTTTTGGTCTGTCTGCGGGCTAAAAATCAGTTTAAGAGCATAAAACAAGATGTTGCTGCTTTGAGGCAGTAAAGTGATGAAAGCATCAGGTATTCATGAAAATGTCATCAAACTTGTAAGACTTGTGTCCTAAGACACTTTCTTTGGTAGAAAATACTGAAAAAAAGGTTTTGTTTAGTAAAATACACTTTTGGTCTCTCTGCGGGCTGAAAATTTTCAATTTTTCAATTCAGTTTATTTGTATAGCCAAGTTTCACAAATTACAAATTTGTCTCAGAGTGCTTTACAATCTGTACACATAGACATCCCTGACCCAAAACCTCACATCGGACCAGGAAAAACTCCCAAATAACCCTTCAGGGGAAAAAAGGAAGAAACCTTCAGGAGAGCAACAGAGGAGGATCCCTCTCCAGGATGGACGGATGCAATAGATGTAATGTGTACAGAAGGACATATTTAGAGTTAAAATACATTCAAGGAATCTGACAGAGTTCATCAATAGTTCATATTTAGGCATATTCCACAATGGAGAGTTTGGAGACCTCCCAAGTGGAGGAGTGGGCGGAGTCCCAGCAGGGCAGTGGCACAGCTGGCGACAGGAACTCACGATCCAACCATCGAAGGTCCATCAGCAGATGGAATCTATGCCGTCTCATAGGGTCCGATGACCCCATGAGACGTGAAGTCAGAAGGACTCCGGGGAGAAAGCAGTTTAAGAGCATAAAAACAAGATGTTGCTGCTTTGAGGCCGTAATGTGATGAAAGCATCAGGTATTCATGAAAATGTCATCAAACTTGTAAGAATTTTGTCTTAAGACACTTTCTTTGGTTGAATACCCAGAAAAAAGGTTTTGTTTAGTAAAATCCACTTTTGGTCTGTCTGCGGGCTAAAAATCAGTTTAAGACCATAAAAACAAGATGTTGCTGCTTTGAGGCAGTAAAGTGATGAAAGCATCAGGTATTCATGAAAATGTCATCAAACTTGTAAGACGTGTGTCCTAAGACACTTTCTTTGGTTGAATACCCAGAAAAAAAGGTTTTGTTTAGTAAAATACACTTTTGGTCTCTCTGCGGGCTTAAAATCAGTTTAAGAGCATAAAAACAAGATGTTGCTGCTTTGAGGCCGTAATGATGAAAGCATCAGGTATTCATGAAAATGTCATCAAACTTGTAAGACTTGTGTCCTAAGACACTTTCTTTGGTAGAAAATACTGAAAAAAAGGTTTTGTTTAGTAAAATCCACTTTTGGTCTCTCTGAGGGCTGATAATCAGTTTAAGAGCATAAAAACAAGATGTTGCTGCTTTGAGGCCGTAATGTGATGAAAGCATCAGGTATTCATGAAAATGTCATCAAACTTGTAAGAAGTGTTTCCTAAGACACTTTCTTAGGTTGAATACCCAGAAAAAAGGTTTTGTTTAGTAAGTTGCACTTTTGGTCTCTCTGCTTGCTGAAAATCAGTTTAAGAGCATAAAAACAAGATGTTGCTGCTTTGAGGCCGTAAAGTGATGAAAGCATCAGGTATTCATGAAAATGTCATCAAACTTGTAAGACGTGTGTCCTAAGACACTTTCTTTGGTTGAATACCCAGAAAAAAGGTTTTGTTTAGTAAAATCCACTTTTGGTCTGTCTGCGGGCGAAAAATCAGTTTAAGAGCATAAAAACAAGATGTTGCAGCTTTGAGGCCGTAATGTGATGAAAGCATCAGGTATTCATGAAAATGTCATCAAACTTGTAAGACGTGTGTCCTAAGACACTTTCTTTGGTTGAATAACAAGAAAAAAGGTTTTGTTTAGTAAAATCCACTTTTGGTCTGTCTGCGGGCTAAAAATCAGTTTAAGAGCATAAAAACAAGATGTTGCTGCTTTGAGGCAGTAAAGTGATGAAAGCATCAGGTATTCATGACAATGTCATCAAACTTGTAAGAAGTGTGTCCTAAGACACTTTCTTTGGTAGAAAATACTGAAAAAAAGGTTTTGTTTAGTAAAATACACTTTTGGTCTCTCTGCGGGCTGAAAATCAGTTTAAGAGCATAAAAACAAGATGTTGCTGCTTTGAGGCAGTAAAGTGATGAAAGCATCAGGTATTCATGAAAATGTCATCAAACTTGTAAGAAGTGTTTCCTAAGACACTTTCTTAGGTTGAATACCCAGAAAAAAGGTTTTGTTTAGTAAGTTGCACTTTTGGTCTCTCTGCTTGCTGAAAATCAGTTTAAGAGCATAAAAACAAGATGTTGCTGCTTTGAGGCCGTAAAGTGATGAAAGCATCAGGTATTCATGAAAATGTCATCAAACTTGTAAGACGTGTGTCCTAAGAAACTTTCTTTCGTTGAATACCCAGAAAA
The DNA here is from genome assembly GCA_036178185.1 of Liparis tanakae. NCBI lineage: Eukaryota > Metazoa > Chordata > Actinopteri > Perciformes > Liparidae > Liparis > Liparis tanakae. Next base: position 8,772 of record JAYMGU010000071.1, read on the forward strand.
AAGGTTTTGTTTAGTAAGTTGCACTTTTGGTCTGTCTGCGGGCTAAAAATCAGTTTAAGAGCATAAAAACAAGATGTTGCTGCTTTGAGGCAGTAAAGTGATGAAAGCATCAGGTATTCATGACAATGTCATCAAACTTGTAAGAAGTGTTTCGTAAGACACTTTCTTTGGTTGAATACCCAGAAAAAAGGTTTTGTTTAGTAAGTTGCACATTTGGTCTCTCTGCGGGCTGAAAATCAGTTTAAGAGCATAAAAACAAGATGTTGCTGCTTTGAGGCCGTAAAGTGATGAAAGCATCAGGTATTCATGACAATGTCATCAAACTTGTAAGAAGTGTTTCGTAAGACACTTTCTTTGGTTGAATACCCAGAAAAAAGGTTTTGTTTAGTAAGTTGCACATTTGGTCTCTCTGCGGGCTGAAAATCAGTTTAAGAGCATAAAAACAAGATGTTGCTGCTTTGAGGCCGTAAAGTGATGAAAGCATCAGGTATTCATGAAAATGTCATCAAACTTGTAAGACTTGTGTCCTAAGACACTTTCTTTGGTAGAAGATACTGAAAAAAAGGTTTTGTTCAGTAAAATACACGTTTGGTCTCTCTGCGGGCTGAAAATAGGTTTAAGAGCATAAAAACAAGATGTTGCTGCTTTGAGGCAGTAAAGTGATGAAAGCATCAGGTATTCATGAAAATGTCATCAAACTTGTAAGACGTGTGTCCTAAGAAACTTTCTTTCGTTGAATACCCAGAAAAAAGGTTTTGTTTAGTAAGTTGCACATTTGGTCTCTCTGCGGGCTGAAAATCAGTTTAAGAGCATTAAAACAAGATGTTGCTGCTTTGAGGCAGTAAAGTGATGAAAGCATCAGGTATTCATGACAATGTCATCAAACTTGTAAGAAGTGTTTCGTAAGACACTTTCTTTGGTTGAATACCCAGAAAAAAGGTTTTGTTTAGTAAGTTGCACATTTGGTCTCTCTGGGCTGAAAATCAGTTTAAGAGCATAAAAACAAGATTTTGCTGCTTTGAGGCAGTAAAGTGATGAAAGCATCAGGTATTCATGAAAATGTCATCAAACTTGTAAGACTTGTGTCCTAAGACACTTTCTTTGGTAGAAAATACTGAAAAAAAGGTTTTGTTCAGTAAAATCCACTTTTGGTCTCTCTGCGGGCTGAAAATCAGTTTAAGAGCATAAAAACAAGATGTTGCTGCTTTGAGGCAGTAAAGTGATGAAAGCATCAGGTATTCATGAAAATGTCATCAAACTTGTAATACGTGTGTCCTAAGACACTTTCTTTTGTTGAATACCAAGAAAAAAGTTTTTTTTTAGTAAAATCCACTTTTGGTCTCTCTGCGGGCTGAAAATCAGTTTAAGAGCATAAAAACAAGATGTTGCTGCTTTGAGGCCGTAATGATGAAAGCATCAGGTATTCATGAAAATGTCATCAAACTTGTAAGACTTGTGTCCTAAGACACTTTCTTTGGTAGAAAATACTGAAAAAAGGTTTTGTTCAGTAAAATACACGTTTGGTCTCTCTGCGGGCTGAAAATAGGTTTAAGAGCATAAAAACAAGATGTTGCTGCTTTGAGGCCGTAATGTGATGAAAGCATCAGGTATTCATGAAAATGTCATCAAACTTGTAATAAGTGTGTCCTAAGACACTTTCTTTGGTTGAATACCAAGAAAAAAGTTTTTTTTTAGTAAAATCCACTTGTGGTCTCTCTGCGGGCTGAAAATCAGTTTAAGAGCATAAAAACAAGATGTTGCTGCTTTGAGGCAGTAAAGTGATGAAAGCATCAGGTATTCATGACAATGTCATCAAACTTGTAAGAAGTGTTTCCTAAGACACTTTCTTTGGTTGAATACCCAGAAAAAAGGTTTTGTTTAGTAAATTCCACTTTTGGTCTGTCTGCGGGCTAAAAATCAGTTTAAGAGCATAAAAACAAGATGTTGCTGCTTTGAGGCAGTAAAGTGATGAAAGCATCAGGTATTCATGAAAATGTCATCAAACTTGTAAGAAGTGTTTCCTAAGACACTTTCTTAGGTTGAATACCCAGAAAAAAGGTTTTGTTTAGTAAGTTGCACTTTTGGTCTCTCTGCTTGCTGAAAATCAGTTTAAGAGCATAAAAACAAGATGTTGCTGCTTTGAGGCAGTAAAGTGATGAAAGCATCAGGTATTCATGAAAATGTCATCAAACTTGTAAGACGTGTGTCCTAAGAAACTTTCTTTCGTTGAATACCCAGAAAAAAGGTTTTGTTTAGTAAGTTCCACTTTTGGTCTGTCTGCGGGCTAAAAATCAGTTTAAGAGCATAAAAACAAGATGTTGCTGCTTTGAGGCAGTAAAGTGATGAAAGCATCAGGTATTCATGACAATGTCATCAAACTTGTAAGAAGTGTTTCCTAAGACACTTTCTTTGGTTGAATACCCAGAAAAAAGGTTTTGTTTAGTAAATTCCACTTTTGGTCTGTCTGCGGGCTAAAAATCAGTTTAAGAGCATAAAAACAAGATGTTGCTGCTTTGAGGCAGTAAAGTGATGAAAGCATCAGGTATTCATGAAAATGTCATCAAACTTGTAAGAAGTGTTTCCTAAGACACTTTCTTAGGTTGAATACCCAGAAAAAAGGTTTTGTTTAGTAAGTTGCACTTTTGGTCTCTCTGCTTGCTGAAAATCAGTTTAAGAGCATAAAAACAAGATGTTGCTGCTTTGAGGCAGTAAAGTGATGAAAGCATCAGGTATTCATGAAAATGTCATCAAACTTGTAAGACGTGTGTCCTAAGAAACTTTCTTTCGTTGAATACCCAGAAAAAAGGTTTTGTTTAGTAAGTTGCACTTTTGGTCTGTCTGCGGGCTAAAAATCAGTTTAAGAGCATAAAAACAAGATGTTGCTGCTTTGAGGCAGTAAAGTGATGAAAGCATCAGGTATTCATGACAATGTCATCAAACTTGTAAGAAGTGTTTCGTAAGACACTTTCTTTGGTTGAATACCCAGAAAAAAGGTTTTGTTTAGTAAGTTGCACATTTGGTCTCTCTGCGGGCTGAAAATCAGTTTAAGAGCATAAAAACAAGATGTTGCTGCTTTGAGGCCGTAAAGTGATGAAAGCATCAGGTATTCATGACAATGTCATCAAACTTGTAAGACTTGTGTCCTAAGACACTTTCTTTGGTAGAAGATACTGAAAAAAAGGTTTTGTTCAGTAAAATACACGTTTGGTCTCTCTGCGGGCTGAAAATAGGTTTAAGAGCATAAAAACAAGATGTTGCTGCTTTGAGGCAGTAAAGTGATGAAAGCATCAGGTATTCATGAAAATGTCATCAAACTTGTAAGACGTGTGTCCTAAGAAACTTTCTTTCGTTGAATACCCAGAAAAAAAGGTTTTGTTTAGTAAGTTGCACATTTGGTCTCTCTGCGGGCTGAAAATCAGTTTAAGAGCATTAAAACAAGATGTTGCTGCTTTGAGGCAGTAAAGTGATGAAAGCATCAGGTATTCATGACAATGTCATCAAACTTGTAAGAAGTGTTTCGTAAGACACTTTCTTTGGTTGAATACCCAGAAAAGAGGTTTTGTTTAGTAAGTTGCACATTTGGTCTCTCTGCGGGCTGAAAATCAGTTTAAGAGCATAAAAACAAGATTTTGCTGCTTTGAGGCAGTAAAGTGATGAAAGCATCAGGTATTCATGAAAATGTCATCAAACTTGTAAGACTTGTGTCCTAAGACACTTTCTTTGGTAGAAAATACTGAAAAAAAGGTTTTGTTTAGTAAAATCCACTTTTGGTCTCTCTGCGGGCTGAAAATCAGTTTAAGAGCATAAAAACAAGATGTTGCTGCTTTGAGGCAGTAAAGTGATGAAAGCATCAGGTATTCATGAAAATGTCATCAAACTTGTAATACGTGTGTCCTAAGACACTTTCTTTTGTTGAATACCAAGAAAAAAGTTTTTTTTTAGTAAAATCCACTTTTGGTCTCTGCGGGCTAAAAATCAGTTTAAGAGCATAAAAACAAGATGTTGCTGCTTTGAGGCCGTAATGATGAAAGCATCAGGTATTCATGAAAATGTCATCAAACTTGTAAGACTTGTGTCCTAAGACACTTTCTTTGGTAGAAAATACTGAAAAAAGGTTTTGTTCAGTAAAATACACGTTTGGTCTCTCTGCGGGCTGAAAATAGGTTTAAGAGCATAAAAACAAGATGTTGCTGCTTTGAGGCCGTAATGTGATGAAAGCATCAGGTATTCATGAAAATGTCATCAAACTTGTAATAAGTGTGTCCTAAGACACTTTCTTTGGTTGAATACCAAGAAAAAAGGTTTTGTTTAGTAAAATACACTTTTGGTCTCTCTGCGGGCTGAAAATCAGTTTAAGAGCATAAAAACAAGATGTTGCTGCTTTGAGGCAGTAAAGTGATGAAAGCATCAGGTATTCATGAAAATGTCATCAAACTTGTAAGACGTGTGTCCTAAGAAACTTTCTTTCGTTGAATACCCAGAAAAAAGGTTTTGTTTAGTAAGTTGCACTTTTGGTCTGTCTGCGGGCTAAAAATCAGTTTAAGAGCATAAAAACAAGATGTTGCTGCTTTGAGGCAGTAAAGTGATGAAAGCATCAGGTATTCATGACAATGTCATCAAACTTGTAATAAGTGTTTCGGAAGACACTTTCTTTGGTTGAATACCCAGAAAAAAGGTTTTGTTTAGTAAGTTGCACATTTGGTCTCTCTGCGGGCTGAAAATCAGTTTAAGAGCATTAAAACAAGATGTTGCTGCTTTGAGGCAGTAAAGTGATGAAAGCATCAGGTATTCATGAAAATGTCATCAAACTTGTAAGACTTGTGTCCTAAGACAATTTCTTTGGTAGAAAATACTGAAAAAAAGGTTTTGTTTAGTAAAATCCACTTTTGGTCTCTCTGAGGGCTGATAATCAGTTTAAGAGCATAAAAACAAGATGTTGCTGCTTTGAGGCCGTAATGTGATGAAAGCATCAGGTATTCATGAAAATGTCATCAAACTTGTAAGAAGTGTGTCCTAAGACACTTTCTTTGGTTGAATACCAAGAAAAAAGTTTTTATTTAGTAAAATCCACTTTTGGTCTCTCTGCGGGCTGAAAATCAGTTTAAGAGCATAAAAACAAGATGTTGCTGCTTTGAGGCAGTAAAGTGATGAAAGCATCAGGTATTCATGAAAATGTCATCAAACTTGTAAGACGTGTGTCCTAAGAAACTTTCTTTTGTTGAATACCCAGAAAAAAAGGTTTTGTTTAGTAAGTTGCACTTTTGGTCTGTCTGCGGGCTAAAAATCAGTTTAAGAGCATAAAAACAAGATGTTGCTGCTTTGAGGCAGTAAAGTGATGAAAGCATCAGGTATTCATGACAATGTCATCAAACTTGTAAGAAGTGTTTCGTAAGACACTTTCTTTGGTTGAATACCCAGAAAAAAGGTTTTGTTTAGTAAGTTGCACATTTGGTCTCTCTGCGGGCTGAAAATCAGTTTAAGAGCATTAAAACAAGATGTTGCTGCTTTGAGGCAGTAAAGTGATGAAAGCATCAGGTATTCATGACAATGTCATCAAACTTGTAAGAAGTGTTTCGTAAGACACTTTCTTTGGTTGAATACCCAGAAAAGAGGTTTTGTTTAGTAAGTTGCACATTTGGTCTCTCTGCGGGCTGAAAATCAGTTTAAGAGCATAAAAACAAGATTTTGCTGCTTTGAGGCTGTAAAGTGATGAAAGCATCAGGTATTCATGAAAATGTCATCAAACTTGTAAGACGTGTGTCCTAAGAATCTTTCTTTCGTTGAATACCCAGAAAAAATGTTTTGTTTAGTAAGTTGCACTTTTGGTCTCTCTGCGGGCTGAAAATCAGTTTAAGAGCATTAAAACAAGATGTTGCTGCTTTGAGGCAGTAAAGTGATGAAAGCATCAGGTATTCATGAAAATGTCATCAAACTTGTAAGACTTGTGTCCTAAGACACTTTCTTTGGTAGAAAATACTGAAAAAAAGGTTTTGTTTAGTAAAATCCACTTTTGGTCTCTCTGAGGGCTGAAAATCAGTTTAAGAGCATAAAAACAAGATGTTGCTGCTTTGAGGCCGTAAAGTGATGAAAGCATCAGGTATTCATGAAAATGTCATCAAACTTGTAAGAAGTGTGTCCTAAGACACTTTCTTTGGTTGAATACCAAGAAAAAAGTTTTTATTTAGTAAAATCCACTTTTGGTCTCTCTGCGGGCTGAAAATCAGTTTAAGAGCATAAAAACAAGATGTTGCTGCTTTGAGGCAGTAAAGTGATGAAAGCATCAGGTATTCATGAAAATGTCATCAAACTTGTAAGACGTGTGTCCTAAGAAACTTTCTTTTGTTGAATACCCAGAAAAAAAGGTTTTGTTTAGTAAGTTGCACTTTTGGTCTGTCTGCGGGCTAAAAATCAGTTTAAGAGCATAAAAACAAGATGTTGCTGCTTTGAGGCAGTAAAGTGATGAAAGCATCAGGTATTCATGACAATGTCATCAAACTTGTAAGAAGTGTTTCGTAAGACACTTTCTTTGGTTGAATACCCAGAAAAAAGGTTTTGTTTAGTAAGTTGCACATTTGGTCTCTCTGCGGGCTGAAAATCAGTTTAAGAGCATTAAAACAAGATGTTGCTGCTTTGAGGCAGTAAAGTGATGAAAGCATCAGGTATTCATGACAATGTCATCAAACTTGTAAGAAGTGTTTCGTAAGACACTTTCTTTGGTTGAATACCCAGAAAAGAGGTTTTGTTTAGTAAGTTGCACATTTGGTCTCTCTGCGGGCTGAAAATCAGTTTAAGAGCATAAAAACAAGATTTTGCTGCTTTGAGGCTGTAAAGTGATGAAAGCATCAGGTATTCATGAAAATGTCATCAAACTTGTAAGACGTGTGTCCTAAGAAACTTTCTTTCGTTGAATACCCAGAAAAAAGGTTTTGTTTAGTAAGTTGCACTTTTGGTCTCTCTGCGGGCTGAAAATCAGTTTAAGAGCATTAAAACAAGATGTTGCTGCTTTGAGGCAGTAAAGTGATGAAAGCATCAGGTATTCATGAAAATGTCATCAAACTTGTAAGACTTGTGTCCTAAGACACTTTCTTTGGTAGAAAATACTGAAAAAAAGGTTTTGTTTAGTAAAATCCACTTTTGGTCTCTCTGCGGGCTGAAAATCAGTTTAAGAGCATAAAAACAAGATGTTGCTGCTTTGAGGCCGTAAAGTGATGAAAGCATCAGGTATTCATGAAAATGTCATCAAACTTGTAAGACGTGTGTCCTAAGAAACTTTCTTTCGTTGAATACCCAGAAAAAAGGTTTTGTTTAGTACGTTGCACTTTTGGTCTGTCTGCGGGCTAAAAATCATTTTAAGAGCATAAAAACAAGATGTTGCTGCTTTGAGGCCGTAATGATGAAAGCATCAGGTATTCATGAAAATGTCATCAAACTTGTAAGACTTGTGTCCTAAGACACTTTCTTTGGTAGGAAATACAGAAAAAGAGGTTTTGTTGAGTAAAATACACGTTTGGTCTCTCTCTGCGGGCTGAAAATAGGTTTAAGAGCATAAAAACAAGATGTTGCTGCTTTGAGGCAGTAAAGTGATGAAAGCATCAGGTATTCATGAAAATGTCATCAAACTTGTAAGACGTGTGTCCTAAGATACTTTCTTTCGTTGAATACCCAGAAAAAAGGTTTTGTTTAGTAAGTTGCACATTTGGTCTCTCTGCGGGCTGAAAATCAGTTTAAGAGCATTAAAACAAGATGTTGCTGCTTTGAGGCAGTAAAGTGATGAAAGCATCAGGTATTCATGACAATGTCATCAAACTTGTAAGAAGTGTTTCGTAAGACACTTTCTTTGGTTGAATACCCAGAAAAGAGGTTTTGTTTAGTAAGTTGCACATTTGGTCTCTCTGCGGGCTGAAAATCAGTTTAAGAGCATAAAAACAAGATTTTGCTGCTTTGAAGCAGTAAAGTGATGAAAGCATCAGGTATTCATGAAAATGTCATCAAACTTGTAAGACTTGTGTCCTAAGACACTTTCTTTCGTTGAATACCCAGAAAAAAGGTTTTGTTTAGTAAGTTGCACTTTTGGTCTGTCTGCGGGCTAAAAATCAGTTTAAGAGCATAAAAACAAGATGTTGCTGCTTTGAGGCAGTAAAGTGATGAAAGCATCAGGTATTCATGACAATGTCATCAAACTTGTAAAGTGTTTCGTAAGACACTTTCTTTGGTTGAATACCAGAAAAAAGGTTTTGTTTAGTAAGTTGCACATTTGGTCTCTCGGGCTGAAAATCAGTTTAAGAGCATTAAAACAAGATGTTGCTGCTTTGAGGCAGTAAAGTGATGAAAGCATCAGGTATTCATGACAATGTCATCAAACTTGTAAGAAGTGTTTCGTAAGACACTTTCTTTGGTTGAATACCCAGAAATGAGGTTTTGTTTAGTAAGTTGCACATTTGGTCTCTCTGCGGGCTGAAAATCAGTTTAAGAGCATAAAAACAAGATTTTGCTGCTTTGAGGCAGTAAAGTGATGAAAGCATCAGGTATTCATGAAAATGTCATCAAACTTGTAAGACTTGTGTCCTAAGACACTTTCTTTGGTAGAAAATACTGAAAAAAAGGTTTTGTTTAGTAAGTTGCACTTTTGGTCTCTCTGCGGGCTGAAAATCAGTTTAAGAGCATAAAAACAAGATGTTGCTGCTTTGAGGCCGTAATGTGATGAAAGCATCAGGTATTCATGAAAATGTCATCAAACTTGTAAGAAGTGTGTCCTAAGACACTTTCTTTGGTTGAATACCAAGAAAAAAGTTTTTTTTTAGTAAAATCCACTTTTGGTCTCTCTGCGGGCTGAAAATCAGTTTAAGAGCATAAAAACAAGATGTTGCTGCTTTGAGGCAGTAAAGTGATGAAAGCATCAGGTATTCATGAAAATGTCATCAAACTTGTAATACGTGTGTCCTAAGACACTTTCTTTGGTTGAATACCCAGAAAAAAGGTTTTGTTTAGTAAAATCCACTTTTGGTCTCTCTGAGGGCTGAAAATCAGTTTAAGAGCATAAAAACAAGATGTTGCTGCTTTGAGGCCGTAAAGTGATGAAAGCATCAGGTATTCATGAAAATGTCATCAAACTTGTAAGACGTGTGTCCTAAGAAACTTTCTTTGGTTGAATACCCAGAAATGAGGTTTTGTTTAGTAAGTTGCACATTTGGTCTCTCTGCGGGCTGAAAATCAGTTTAAGAGCATAAAAACAAGATTTTGCTGCTTTGAGGCAGTAAAGTGATGAAAGCATCAGGTATTCATGAAAATGTCATCAAACTTGTAAGACTTGTGTCCTAAGACACTTTCTTTGGTAGAAAATACTGAAAAAAAGGTTTTGTTTAGTAAGTTGCACATTTGGTCTCTCTGCGGGCTGAAAATCAGTTTAAGAGCATTAAAACAAGATGTTGCTGCTTTGAGGCAGTAAAGTGATGAAAGCATCAGGTATTCATGACAATGTCATCAAACTTGTAAGAAGTGTTTCGTAAGAGACTTTCTTTGGTTGAATACCCAGAAAAGAGGTTTTGTTTAGTAAGTTGCACATTTGGTCTCTCTGCGGGCTGAAAATCAGTTTAAGAGCATTAAAACAAGATGTTGCTGCTTTGAGGCAGTAAAGTGATGAAAGCATCAGGTATTCATGACAATGTCATCAAACTTGTAAGAAGTGTTTCGTAAGACACTTTCTTTGGTTGAATACCCAGAAAAGAGGTTTTGTTTAGTAAGTTGCACATTTGGTCTCTCTGCGGGCTGAAAATCAGTTTAAGAGCATTAAAACAAGATGTTGCTGCTTTGAGGCAGTAAAGTGATGAAAGCATCAGGTATTCATGAAAATGTCATCAAACTTGTAAGACTTGTGTCCTAAGACACTTTCTTTGGTAGAAAATACTGAAAATAAGGTTTTGTTTAGTAAAATACACTTTTGGTCTCTCTGCGGGCTGAAAATCAGTTTAAGAGCATAAAAACAAGATGTTGCTGCTTTGAGGCCGTAATGTGATGAAAGCATCAGGTATTCATGAAAATGTCATCAAACTTGTAAGAAGTGTGTCCTAAGACACTTTCTTTGGTTGAATACCAAGAAAAAAGGTTTTGTTTAGTAAAATCCACTTTTGGTCTCTCTGCGGGCTGAAAATCAGTTTAAGAGCATAAAAACAAGATGTTGCTGCTTTGAGGCAGTAAAGTGATGAAAGCATCAGGTATTCATGAAAATGTCATCAAACTTGTAATACGTGTGTCCTAAGACACTTTCTTTGGTTGAATACCCAGAAAAAAGGTTTTGTTTAGTAAAATCCACTTTTGGTCTCTCTGAGGGCTGAAAATCAGTTTAAGAGCATAAAAACAAGATGTTGCTGCTTTGAGGCCGTAAAGTGATGAAAGCATCAGGTATTCATGAAAATGTCATCAAACTTGTAAGACGTGTGTCCTAAGAAACTTTCTTTGGTTGAATACCCAGAAATGAGGTTTTGTTTAGTAAGTTGCACATTTGGTCTCTTTGCGGGCTGAAAATCAGTTTAAGAGCATTAAAACAAGATGTTGCTGTTTGAGGCCGTAATGTGATGAAAGCATCAGGTATTCATGACAATGTCATCAAACTTGTAAGAAGTGTTTCGTAAGACACTTTCTTTGGTTGAATACCCAGAAAAGAGGTTTTGTTTAGTAAGTTGCACATTTGGTCTCTTTGCGGGCTGAAAATCAGTTTAAGAGCATTAAAACAAGATGTTGCTGCTTTGAGGCAGTAAAGTGATGAAAGCATCAGGTATTCATGAAAATGTCATCAAACTTGTAAGACTTGTGTCCTAAGACACTTTCTTTGGTAGAAAATACTGAAAAAAAGGTTTTGTTTAGTAAAATCCACTTTTGGTCTCTCTGAGGGCTGATAATCAGTTTAAGAGCATAAAAACAAGATGTTGCTGCTTTGAGGCCGTAATGTGATGAAAGCATCAGGTATTCATGAAAATGTCATCAAACTTGTAAGAAGTGTTTCGTAAGACACTTTCTTTGGTTGAATACCCAGAAAAAAGGTTTTGTTTGGTAAGTTGCACATATGGTCTCTCTGCGGGCTGAAAATCAGTTTAAGAGCATAAAAACAAGATTTTGCTGCTTTGAGGCAGTAAAGTGATGAAAGCATCAGGTATTCATGAAAATGTCATCAAACTTGTAAGACTTGTGTCCTAAGACACTTTCTTTGGTAGAAAATACTGAAAAAAAGGTTTTGTTTAGTAAAATACACTTTTGGTCTCTCTGCGGTCTGAAAATCAGTTTAAGAGCATAAAAACAAGATGTTGCTGCTTTGAGGCCGTAATGTGATGAAAGCATCAGGTATTCATGAAAATGTCATCAAACTTGTAATACGTGTGTCCTAAGACACTTTCTTTGGTTGAATACCCAGAAAAAAGGTTTTGTTTAGTAAAATCCACTTTTGGTCTCTCTGAGGGCTGAAAATCAGTTTAAGAGCATAAAAACAAGATGTTGCTGCTTTGAGGCCGTAAAGTGATGAAAGCATCAGGTATTCATGAAAATGTCATCAAACTTGTAAGACGTGTGTCCTAAGAAACTTTCTTTCGTTGAATACCCAGAAAAAAGGTTTTGTTTAGTACGTTGCACTTTTGGTCTGTCTGCGGGCTAAAAATCATTTTAAGAGCATAAAAACAAGATGTTGCTGCTTTGAGGCCGTAATGATGAAAGCATCAGGTATTCATGAAAATGTCATCAAACTTGTAAGACTTGTGTCCTAAGACACTTTCTTTGGTAGAAAATACTGAAAAAAAAGGTTTTGTTCAGTAAAATACACGTTTGGTCTCTCTGCGGGCTGAAAATAGGTTTAAGAGCATAAAAACAAGATGTTGCTGCTTTGAGGCAGTAAAGTGATGAAAGCATCAGGTATTCATGAAAATGTCATCAAACTTGTAAGACGTGTGTCCTAAGAAACTTTCTTTCGTTGAATACCCAGAAAAAAGGTTTTGTTTAGTAAGTTGCACATTTGGTCTCTCTGCGGGCTGAAAATCAGTTTAAGAGCATAAAAACAAGATGTTGCTGCTTTGAGGCAGTAAAGTGATGAAAGCATCAGGTATTCATGACAATGTCATCAAACTTGTAAGAAGTGTTTCGTAAGACACTTTCTTTGGTTGAATACCCAGAAAAAAGGTTTTGTTTAGTAAGTTGCACATTTGGTCTCTCTGCGGGCTGAAAATCAGTTTAAGAGCATTAAAACAAGATGTTGCTGCTTTGAGGCAGTAAAGTGATGAAAGCATCAGGTATTCATGACAATGTCATCAAACTTGTAAGACTTGTGTCCTAAGACACTTTCTTTGGTAGAAAATACTGAAAAAAAGGTTTTGTTTAGTAAGTTGCACATTTGGTCTCTCTGCGGGCTGAAAATCAGTTTAAGAGCATTAAAACAAGATGTTGCTGCTTTGAGGCAGTAAAGTGATGAAAGCATCAGGTATTCATGACAATGTCATCAAACTTGTAAGAAGTGTTTCGTAAGACACTTTCTTTGGTTGAATACCCAGAAAAGAGGTTTTGTTTAGTAAGTTGCACATTTGGTCTCTCTGCGGGCTGAAAATCAGTTTAAGAGCATAAAAACAAGATTTTGCTGCTTTGAGGCAGTAAAGTGATGAAAGCATCAGGTATTCATGAAAATGTCATCAAACTTGTAAGACTTGTGTCCTAAGACACTTTCTTTGGTAGAAAATACTGAAAAAAAGGTTTTGTTTAGTAAGTTGCACATTTGGTCTCTCTGCGGGCTGAAAATCAGTTTAAGAGCATAAAAACAAGATGTTGCTGCTTTGAGGCAGTAAAGTGATGAAAGCATCAGGTATTCATGACAATGTCATCAAACTTGTAAGAAGTGTTTCCTAAGACACTTTCTTTGGTTGAATACCCAGAAAAAAGGTTTTGTTTAGTAAATTCCTCTTTTGGTCTGTCTGCGGGCTAAAAGTCAGTTTAAGAGCATAAAAACAAGATGTTGCTGCTTTGAGGCAGTAAAGTGATGAAAGCATCAGGTATTCTTGACAATGTAATCAAACTTGTAAGAAGTGTTTCCTAAGACACTTTCTTTGGTTGAATACCCAGAAAAAAGGTTTTGTTTAGTAAGTTGCACTTTTGGTCTCTCTGCGGGCTGAAAATCAGTTTAAGAGCATAAAAACAAGATGTTGCTGCTTTGAGGCCGTAAAGTGATAAAAGCATCAGGTATTCATGAAAATGTCATCAAACTTGTAAGACGTGTGTCCTAAGAAACTTTCTTTCGTTGAATACCCAGAAAAAAGGTTTTGTTTAGTAAGTTGCACTTTTGGTCTCTCTGCGGGCTGAAAATCAGTTTAAGAGCATAAAAACAAGATGTTGCTGCTTTGAGCCAGTAAAGTGATGAAAGCATCAGGTATTCATGAAAATGTCATCAAACTTGTAAGACTTGTGTCCTAAGACACTTTCTTTGGTAGAAAATACTGAAAAAAAGGTTTTGTTCAGTAAAATACACTTTTGGTCTCTCTGCGGGCTGAAAATCAGTTTAAGAGCATAAAAACAAGATGTTGCTGCTTTGAGGCAGTAAAGTGATGAAAGCATCAGGTATTCATGACAATGTCATCAAACTTGTAAGAAGTGTTTCCTAAGACACTTTCTTTGGTTGAATACCCAGAAAAAAGGTTTTGTTTAGTAAATTCCTTTTTTGGTCTGTCTGCGGGCTAAAAATCAGTTTAAGAGCATAAAAACAAGATGTTGCTGCTTTGAGGCAGTAAAGTGAGGAAAGCATCAGGTATTCATGAAAATGTCATCAAACTTGTAAGACTTGTGTCCTAAGACACTTTCTTTGGTGAAAATACTGAAAAAAGGTTTTGTTCAGTAAAATACACTTTGGTCTCTCTGCGGGCTGAAAATCAGTTTAAGAGCATAAAAACAAGATGTTGCTGCTTTGAGGCCGTAATGATGAAAGCATCAGGTATTCATGAAAATGTCATCAAACTTGTAAGACGTGTGTCCTAAGACACTTTCTTTGGTTGAATACCCAGAAAAAAGGTTTTGTTTAGTAAAATCCACTTTTGGTCTCTCTGCGGGCTGAAAATCAGTTTAAGAGCATAAAAACAAGATGTTGCTGCTTTGAGGCCGTAATGATGAAAGCATCAGGTATTCATGAAAATGTCATCAAACTTGTAAGACGTGTGTCCTAAGAAACTTTCTTTGGTTGAATACCCAGAAATGAGGTTTTGTTTAGTAAGTTGCACATTTGGTCTCTTTGCGGGCTGAAAATCAGTTTAAGAGCATTAAAACAAGATGTTGCTGTTTGAGGCCGTAATGTGATGAAAGCATCAGGTATTCATGACAATGTCATCAAACTTGTAAGAAGTGTTTCGTAAGACACTTTCTTTGGTTGAATACCCAGAAAAGAGGTTTTGTTTAGTAAGTTGCACATTTGGTCTCTTTGCGGGCTGAAAATCAGTTTAAGAGCATTAAAACAAGATGTTGCTGCTTTGAGGCAGTAAAGTGATGAAAGCATCAGGTATTCATGAAAATGTCATCAAACTTGTAAGACTTGTGTCCTAAGACACTTTCTTTGGTAGAAAATACTGAAAAAAAGGTTTTGTTTAGTAAAATCCACTTTTGGTCTCTCTGAGGGCTGATAATCAGTTTAAGAGCATAAAAACAAGATGTTGCTGCTTTGAGGCCGTAATGTGATGAAAGCATCAGGTATTCATGAAAATGTCATCAAACTTGTAAGAAGTGTTTCGTAAGACACTTTCTTTGGTTGAATACCCAGAAAAAAGGTTTTGTTTGGTAAGTTGCACATATGGTCTCTCTGCGGGCTGAAAATCAGTTTAAGAGCATAAAAACAAGATTTTGCTGCTTTGAGGCAGTAAAGTGATGAAAGCATCAGGTATTCATGAAAATGTCATCAAACTTGTAAGACTTGTGTCCTAAGACACTTTCTTTGGTAGAAAATACTGAAAAAAGGTTTTGTTTAGTAAAATACACTTTTGTCTCTCTCTGCGGGCTGAAAATCAGTTTAAGAGCATTAAAACAAGATGTTGCTGCTTTGAGGCCGTAATGTGATGAAAGCATCAGGTATTCATGAAAATGTCATCAAACTTGTAAAAAGTGTGTCCTAAGACACTTTCTTTGGTTGAATACCAAGAAAAAAGTTTTTATTTAGTAAAATCCACTTTTGGTCTCTCTGCGGGCTGAAAATCAGTTTAAGAGCATAAAAACAAGATGTTGCTGCTTTGAGGCAGTAAAGTGATGAAAGCATCAGGTATTCATGAAAATGTCATCAAACTTGTAATACGTGTGTCCTAAGACACTTTCTTTGGTTGAATACCCAGAAAAAAGGTTTTGTTTAGTAAAATCCACTTTTGGTCTCTCTGAGGGCTGAAAATCAGTTTAAGAGCATAAAAACAAGATGTTGCTGCTTTGAGGCCGTAAAGTGATGAAAGCATCAGGTATTCATGAAAATGTCATCAAACTTGTAAGACGTGTGTCCTAAGAAACTTTCTTTCGTTGAATACCCAGAAAAAAGGTTTTGTTTAGTACGTTGCACTTTTGGTCTGTCTGCGGGCTAAAAATCATTTTAAGAGCATAAAAACAAGATGTTGCTGCTTTGAGGCCGTAATGATGAAAGCATCAGGTATTCATGAAAATGTCATCAAACTTGTAAGACTTGTGTCCTAAGACACTTTCTTTGGTAGAAAATACTGAAAAAAAAGGTTTTGTTCAGTAAAATACACGTTTGGTCTCTCTGCGGGCTGAAAATAGGTTTAAGAGCATAAAACAAGATGTTGCTGCTTTGAGGCAGTAAAGTGATGAAAGCATCAGGTATTCATGAAAATGTCATCAAACTTGTAAGACGTGTGTCCTAAGAAACTTTCTTTCGTTGAATACCCAGAAAAAAGGTTTTGTTTAGTAAGTTGCACATTTGGTCTCTCTGCGGGCTGAAAATCAGTTTAAGAGCATAAAAACAAGATGTTGCTGCTTTGAGGCAGTAAAGTGATGAAAGCATCAGGTATTCATGACAATGTCATCAAACTTGTAAGAAGTGTTTCGTAAGACACTTTCTTTGGTTGAATACCCAGAAAAAAGGTTTTGTTTAGTAAGTTGCACATTTGGTCTCTCTGCGGGCTGAAAATCAGTTTAAGAGCATTAAAACAAGATGTTGCTGCTTTGAGGCAGTAAAGTGATGAAAGCATCAGGTATTCATGACAATGTCATCAAACTTGTAAGACTTGTGTCCTAAGACACTTTCTTTGGTAGAAAATACTGAAAAAAAGGTTTTGTTTAGTAAGTTGCACATTTGGTCTCTCTGCGGGCTGAAACTCAGTTTAAGAGCATTAAAACAGATGTTGCTGCTTTGAGGCAGTAAAGTGATGAAAGCATCAGGTATTCATGACAATGTCATCAAACTTGTAAGAAGTGTTTCCTAAGACACTTTCTTTGGTTGAATACCCAGAAAAAGAGGTTTTGTTTAGTAAGTTGCACATTTGGTCTCTCTGCGGGCTGAAAATCAGTTTAAGAGCATAAAAACAAGATGTTGCTGCTTTGAGGCAGTAAAGTGATGAAAGCATCAGGTATTCATGAAAATGTCATCAAACTTGTAAGACTTGTGTCCTAAGACACTTTCTTTGGTAGAAAATACTGAAAAAAAGGTTTTGTTTAGTAAGTTGCACATTTGGTCTCTCTGCGGGCTGAAAATCAGTTTAAGAGCATAAAAACAAGATGTTGCTGCTTTGAGGCAGTAAAGTGATGAAAGCATCAGGTATTCATGACAATGTCATCAAACTTGTAAGAAGTGTTTCCTAAGACACTTTCTTTGGTTGAATACCCAGAAAAAAGGTTTTGTTTAGTAAATTCCTCTTTTGGTCTGTCTGCGGGCTGAAAATCAGTTTAAGAGCATAAAAACAAGATGTTGCTGCTTTGAGGCAGTAAAGTGATGAAAGCATCAGGTATTCATGACAATGTCATCAAACTTGTAAGAAGTGTTTCCTAAGACACTTTCTTTGGTTGAATACCCAGAAAAAAGGTTTTGTTTAGTAAATTCCTTTTTTGGTCTGTCTGCGGGCTAAAAATCAGTTTAAGAGCATAAAAACAAGATGTTGCTGCTTTGAGGCAGTAAAGTGATGAAAGCATCAGGTATTCATGAAAATGTCATCAAACTTGTAAGACTTGTGTCCTAAGACACTTTCTTTGGTAGAAAATACTGAAAAAAAGGTTTTGTTCAGTAAAATACAC
>JAYMGU010000071.1:26500-46500 GCA_036178185.1 Liparis tanakae
TTTTTCAGTATCTTCTACCAAAGAAAGTGTCTTAGGACACACTTTACAAGTTTGATGACATTTTCATGAATACCTGATGCTTTCATCACTTTATGGCCTCAAAGCAGCAACATCTTGTTTTTATGCTCTTAAACTGATTTTCAGCCCGCAGAGAGACCAAAAGTGCAACTTACTAAACAAAACCTTTTTTCTGGTATTCAACCAAAGAAAGTGTCTTAGGACAACAGTCTTACAAGTTTGATGACATTTTCATGAATACCTGATGCTTTCATCACTTTACTGCCTCAAAGC
This sequence comes from Liparis tanakae, assembly GCA_036178185.1. Taxonomy (NCBI): domain Eukaryota; kingdom Metazoa; phylum Chordata; class Actinopteri; order Perciformes; family Liparidae; genus Liparis; species Liparis tanakae. The sequence continues at coordinate 26,792 of JAYMGU010000071.1, forward strand.
AGCAACATCTTGTTTTATGCTCTTAAACTGATTTTCAGCCCGCAGAGAGACCAAATGTGCAAAGTGGATTTTACTAAACAAAACCTTTTTTTTCTGGGTATTCAACCAAAGAAAGTGTCTTAGAAACACTTCTTACAAGTTTGATGACATTGTCATGAATACCTGATGCTTTCATCACTTTACTGCCTCAAAGCAGCAACATCTTGTTTTTATGCTCTTAAACTGATTTTTAGCCCGCAGACAGACCAAAAGTGGATTTTACTAAACAAAACCTTTTTTCTGGGTATTCAACCAAAGAAAGTGTCTTAGGACACACGTCTTACAAGTTTGATGACATTTTCATGAATACCTGATGCTTTCATCACTTTACGGCCTCAAAGCAGCAACATCTTGTTTTTATGCTCTTAAACTGATTTTCAGCCCGCAGAGAGACCAAATGTGCAACTTACTAAACAAAACCTTTTTTCTGGGTATTCAACCAAAGAAAGTGTCTTAGGACACACTTCTTACAAGTTTGATGACATTTTCATGAATACCTGATGCTTTCATCACTTTACTGCCTCAAAGCAGCAACATCTTGTTTTTATGCTCTTAAACTGATTTTCAGCCCGCAGAGAGACCAAAAGTGCAATTTACTAAACAAAACCTTTTTTCTGGGTATTCAACCAAAGAAAGTGTCTTAGGACACACTTCTTACAAGTTTGATGACATTTTCATGAATACCTGATGCTTTCATCACTTTACTGCCTCAAAGCAGCAACATCTTGTTTTTATGCTCTTAAACTGATTTTCAGCCCGCAGAGAGACCAAAAGTGCAACTTACTAAACAAAACCTTTTTTCTGGGTATTCAACCAAAGAAAGTGTCTTAGGAAACACTTCTTACAAGTTTGATGACATTTTCATGAATACCTGATGCTTTCATCACTTTACTGCCTCAAAGCAGCAACATCTTGTTTTTATGCTCTTAAACTGATTTTTAGCCCGCAGACAGACCAAAAGTGGATTTTACTAAACAAAACCTTTTTTCTGGGTATTCAACGAAAGAAAGTGTCTTAGGACACACGTCTTACAAGTTTGATGACATTTTCATGAATACCTGATGCTTTCATCACTTTACTGCCTCAAAGCAGCAACATCTTGTTTTTATGCTCTTAAACTGATTTTCAGCCCGCAGAGAGACCAAATGTGCAACTTACTAAACAAAACCTTTTTTCTGGGTATTCAACCAAAGAAAGTGTCTTAGGACACACGTCTTACAAGTTTGATGACATTTTCATGAATACCTGATGCTTTCATCACTTTACTGCCTCAAAGCAGCAACATCTTGTTTTTATGCTCTTAAACTGATTTTCAGCCCGCAGAGAGACCAAATGTGCAACTTACTAAACAAAACCTTTTTTCTGGGTATTCAACCAAAGAAAGTGTCTTAGGAAACACTTCTTACAAGTTTGATGACATTGTCATGAATACCTGATGCTTTCATCACTTTACTGCCTCAAAGCAGCAACATCTTGTTTTTATGCTCTTAAACTGATTTTTAGCCCGCAGACAGACCAAAAGTGTATTTTACTAAACAAAACCTTTTTTCTGGGTATTCAACCAAAGAAAGTGTCTTAGGACACACGTCTTACAAGTTTGATGACATTTTCATGAATACCTGATGCTTTCATCACTTTACTGCCTCAAAGCAGCAACATCTTGTTTTTATGCTCTTAAACTGATTTTCAGCCCGCAGAGAGACCAAAAGTGCAACTTACTAAACAAAACCTTTTTTCTGGGTATTCAACCAAAGAAAGTGTCTTAGGAAACACTTCTTACAAGTTTGATGACATTGTCATGAATACCTGATGCTTTCATCACTTTACTGCCTCAAAGCAGCAACATCTTGTTTTTATGCTCTTAAACTGATTATCAGCCCTCAGAGAGACCAAAAGTGGATTTTACTAAACAAAACCTTTTTTCTGGGTATTCAACCAAAGAAAGTGTCTTAGGACACACGTCTTACAAGTTTGATGACATTTTCATGAATACCTGATGCTTTCATCACTTTACTGCGTCAAAGCAGCAAAATCGTGATTTTATGCTCTTAAAGTGAGTTTCAGGCCGCAGAGGGAGCAAATGAGCAACTTAGTAAACACAACCTTATGTCTGGGTATTCAACCAAAGAAGGTGTCTTACGGAACAGTTCTTAAGTTTGATGACATTGTCATGAATACCTGATGCTTTCATCACTTTACGGCCTCAAAGCAGCAACATCTTGTTTTTATGCTCTTAAACTGATTTTTAGCCCGCAGACAGACCAAAAGTGGATTTTACTAAACAAAACCTTTTTTCTGGGTATTCAACGAAAGAAAGTTTCTTAGGACACACGTCTTACAAGTTTGATGACATTTTCATGAATACCTGATGCTTTCATCACTTTACTGCCTCAAAGCAGCAACATCTTGTTTTTATGCTCTTAAACTGATTTTCAGCCCGCAGAGAGACCAAAAGTGCAACTTACTAAACAAAACCTTTTTTCTGGGTATTCAACCAAAGAAAGTGTCTTAGGACGCACGTCTTACAAGTTTGATGACATTTTCATGAATACCTGATGCTTTCATCACTTTACTGCCTCAAAGCAGCAAAATCTTGTTTTTATGCTCTTAAACTGATTTTCAGCCCGCAGAGAGACCAAAAGTGGAATTTACTAAACAAAACCTTTTTTTCTGGGTATTCAACCAAAGAAAGTGTCTTAGGACACACTTCTTACAAGTTTGATGACATTGTCATGAATACCTGATGCTTTCATCACTTTACTGCCTCAAAGCAGCAACATCTTGTTTTTATGCTCTTAAACTGATTTTAGCCCGCAGACAGACCAAAAGTGGATTTTACTAAACAAAACCTTTTTTTCTGGGTATTCAACGAAAGAAAGTTTTAGGACACACGTCTACAAGTTTGATGACATTTTCATGAATACCTGATGCTTTCATCACTTTTACTGCCTCAAAGCAGCAACATCTTGTTTTTATGCTCTTAAACTGATTTTAGCCCAAGAGACAGACCAAAAAGTGGATTTTACTAAACAAAACCTTTTTTTTTGGGTATTCAACGAAAGAAAGTTTCTTAGGACACACGTCTTACAAGTTTGATGACATTTTCATGAATACCTGATGCTTTCATCACTTTACTGCCTCAAAGCAGCAAAATCTTGTTTTTATGCTCTTAAACTGATTTTCAGCCCGCAGAGAGACCAAATGTGCAACTTACTAAACAAAACCTTTTTTCTGGGTATTCAACCAAAGAAAGTGTCTTACGAAACACTTCTTACAAGTTTGATGACATTGTCATGAATACCTGATGCTTTCATCACTTTACTGCCTCAAAGCAGCAACATCTTGTTTTTATGCTCTTAAACTGATTTTCAGCCCGCAGACAGACCAAAAGTGGATTTTACTAAACAAAACCTTTTTTCTGGGTATTCAACGAAAGAAAGTTTCTTAGGACACACGTCTTACAAGTTTGATGACATTTTCATGAATACCTGATGCTTTCATCACTCTACTGCCTCAAAGCAGCAACATCTTGTTTTTATGCTCTTAAACTGATTTTTAGCCCGCAGACAGACCAAAAGTGGATTTTACTAAACAAAACCTTTTTTCTGGGTATTCAACGAAAGAAAGTTTCTTAGGACACACGTCTTACAAGTTTGATGACATTTTCATGAATACCTGATGCTTTCATCACTTTACTGCCTCAAAGCAGCAACATCTTGTTTTTATGCTCTTAAACTGATTTTCAGCCCGCAGAGAGACCAAAAGTGTATTTTACTAAACAAAACCTTTTTTTCAGTATTTTCTACCTCAGAAAGTGTCTTAGGACACACTTCTTACAAGTTTGATGACATTTTCATGAATACCTGATGCTTTCATCACTTTATGGCCTCAAAGCAGCAACATCTTGTTTTTATGCTCTTAAACTGATTTTCAGCCCGCAGAGAGACCAAAAGTGCAACTTACTAAACAAAACCTTTTTTCTGGGTATTCAACCAAAGAAAGTGTCTTAGGACACAAGTCTTACAAGTTTGATGACATTTTCATGAATACCTGATGCTTTCATCACTTTACTGGCTCAAAGCAGCAACATCTTGTTTTTATGCTCTTAAACTGATTTTCAGCCCGCAGAGAGACCAAAAGTGCAACTTACTAAACAAAACCTTTTTTCTGGGTATTCAACCAAAGAAAGTGTCTTAGGACGCACGTCTTACAAGTTTGATGACATTTTCATGAATACCTGATGCTTTCATCACTTTAATGCCTCAAAGCAGCAAAATCTTGTTTTTATGCTCTTAAACTGATTTTCAGCCCGCAGAGAGACCAAATGTGCAACTTACTAAACAAAACCTTTTTTCTGGGTATTCAACCAAAGAAAGTGTCTTACGAAACACTTCTTACAAGTTTGATGACATTTTCATGAATACCTGATGCTTTCATCACTTTACGGCCTCAAAGCAGCAACATCTTGTTTTTATGATCTTAAACTGATTTTCAGCCCGCAGAGAGACCAAAAGTGTATTTTACTAAACAAAACCTTTTTTTCAGTATTTTCTACCTCAGAAAGTGTCTTAGGACACACTTCTTACAAGTTTGATGACATTTTCATGAATACCTGATGCTTTCATCACTTTACTGCCTCAAAGCAGCAACATCTTGTTTTTATGCTCTTAAACTGATTTTCAGCCCGCAGAGAGACCAAAAGTGTATTTTACTAAACAAAACCCTTTTTCTGGGTATTCAACCAAAGAAAGTGTCTTAGGAAACACTTCTTACAAGTTTGATGACATTGTCATGAATACCTGATGCTTTCATCACTTTACTGCCTCAAAGCAGCAACATCTTGTTTTTATGCTCTTAAACTGATTTTCAGCCCGCAGAGAGACCAAAAGTGCAACTTACTAAACACAACCTCTTTTTCTGGGTATTCAACCAAAGAAAGTGTCTTAGGACACACTTCTTACAAGTTTGATGACATTTTCATGAATACCTGATGCTTTCATCACTTTACTGCCTCAAAGCAGCAACATCTTGTTTTTATGCTCTTAAACTGATTTTCAGCCCTCAGAGAGACCAAAAGTGGATTTTACTAAACAAAACCTTTTTTCTGGGTATTCAACCAAAGAAAGTGTCTTAGGACACACGTCTTACAAGTTTGATGACATTTTCATGAATACCTGATGCTTTCATCACTTTACTGCCTCAAAGCAGCAACATCTTGTTTTTATGCTCTTAAACTGATTTTCAGCCCGCAGAGAGACCAAAAGTGCAACTTACTAAACAAAACCTTTTTTCTGGGTATTCAACCAAAGAAAGTGTCTTAGGAAACACTTCTTACAAGTTTGATGACATTGTCATGAATACCTGATGCTTTCATCACTTTACTGCCTCAAAGCAGCAACATCTTGTTTTTATGCTCTTAAACTGATTTTTAGCCCGCAGACAGACCAAAAGTGGATTTTACTAAACAAAACCTTTTTTCTTGGTATTCAACCAAAGAAAGTGTCTTAGGACACACTTCTTACAAGTTTGATGACATTTTCATGAATACCTGATGCTTTCATCACTTTACGGCCTCAAAGCAGCAACATCTTGTTTTTATGCTCTTAAACTGATTTTTAGCCCGCAGAGAGACCAAAAGTGGATTTTACTAAACAAAACCTTTTTTTCTGGGTATTCAACGAAAGAAAGTGTCTTAGGACAACACGTCTTACAAGTTTGATGACATTTTCATGAATACCTGATGCTTTCATCACTTTACTGCCTCAAAGCAGCAACATCTTGTTTTTATGCTCTTAAACTGATTTTCAGCCCGCAGAGAGACCAAAAGTGCAACTTACTAAACAAAACCTTTTTTCTGGTTATTCAACCAAAGAAAGTGTCTTAGGAAACACTTCTTACAAGTTTGATGACATTGTCATGAATACCTGATGCTTTCATCACTTTACTGCCTCAAAGCAGCAACATCTTGTTTTATGCTCTTAAACTGATTTTCAGCCCGCAGAGAGACCAAAAGTGGATTTAACTAAACAGAACCTTTTTTTCTGGGTATTCAACGAAAGAAAGTGTCTTAGGACACACGTCTAAGTTTGATGACATTTTCATGAATACCTGATGCTTTCATCACTTTACTGCCTCAAAGCAGCAACATCTTGTTTTTATGCTCTTAAACTGATTTTCAGCCCGCAGACAGACCAAAAGTGGATTTTACTGAAACAAAACCTTTTTTCTGGGTATTCAACGAAAGAAAGTTTCTTAGGACACACGTCTTACAAGTTTGATGACATTTTCATGAATACCTGATGCTTTCATCACTTTACTGCCTCAAAGCAGCAACATCTTGTTTTTATGCTCTTAAACTGATTTTCAGCCCGCAGAGAGACCAAAAGTGTATTTTACTAAACAAAACCTTTTTTCAGTATTTTCTAGCAAAGAAAGTGTCTTAGGACACACTTCTTACAAGTTTGATGACATTTTCATGAATACTTGATGCTTTCATCACTTTATGGCCTCAAAGCAGCAACATCTTGTTTTTATGCTCTTAAACTGATTTTCAGCCCGCAGAGAGACCAAAAGTGCAACTTACTAAACAAAACCTTTTTTCTGGGTATTCAACCAAAGAAAGTGTCTTAGGACACACGTCTTACAAGTTTGATGACATTTTCATGAATACCTGATGCTTTCATCACTTTAATGCCTCAAAGCAGCAAAATCTTGTTTTTATGCTCTTAAACTGATTTTCAGCCCGCAGAGAGACCAAATGTGCAACTTACTAAACAAAACCTTTTTTCTGGGTATTCAACCAAAGAAAGTGTCTTAGGAAACACTTCTTACAAGTTTGATGACATTTTCATGAATACCTGATGCTTTCATCACTTTACGGCCTCAAAGCAGCAACATCTTGTTTTTATGATCTTAAACTGATTTTCAGCCCGCAGAGAGACCAAAAGTGTATTTTACTAAACAAAACCTTTTTTTCAGTATTTTCTACCTCAGAAAGTGTCTTAGGACACACTTCTTACAAGTTTGATGACATTTTCATGAATACCTGATGCTTTCATCACTTTACTGCCTCAAAGCAGCAACATCTTGTTTTTATGCTCTTAAACTGATTTTCAGCCCGCAGAGAGACCAAAAGTGTATTTTACTAAACAAAACCTTTTTTCTGGGTATTCAACCAAAGAAAGTGTCTTAGGAAACACTTCTTACAAGTTTGATGACATTTTCATGAATACCTGATGCTTTCATCACTTTACTGCCTCAAAGCAGCAACATCTTGTTTTTATGCTCTTAAACTGATTTTCAGCCCGCAGAGAGACCAAAAGTGCAACTTACTAAACAAAACCTTTTTTCTGGGTATTCAACCAAAGAAAGTGTCTTAGGAAACACTTCTTACAAGTTTGATGACATTTTCATGAATACCTGATGCTTTCATCACTTTACTGCCTCAAAGCAGCAACATCTTGTTTTTATGCTCTTAAACTGATTTTCAGCCCTCAGAGAGACCAAAAGTGGATTTTACTAAACAAAACCTTTTTTCTGGGTATTCAACCAAAGAAAGTGTCTTAGGACACACGTCTTACAAGTTTGATGACATTTTCATGAATACCTGATGCTTTCATCACTTTACGGCCTCAAAGCAGCAACATCTTGTTTTTATGCTCTTAACTGATTTTCAGCCCAGAGAGACCAAATGTGCAACTTTACTAAACAAAACCTTTTTTGGGTATTCAACCAAAGAAAGTGTCTTTAAACACTTCTTACAAGTTTGATGACATTGTCATGAATACCTGATGCTTTCATCACTTTACGGCCTCAAGGCAGCAACATCTTGTTTTTATGCTCTTAAACTGATTTTCAGCCCGCAGAGAGACCAAAAGTGGATTTTACTAAACAAAACCTTTTTTCTGGGTATTCAACGAAAGAAAGTTTTAGGACACACGTCTTACAAGTTTGATGACATTTTCATGAATACCTGATGCTTTCATCACTTTTACTGCCTCAAAGCAGCAACATCTTGTTTTTATGCTCTTAAACTGATTTTCAGCCCGCAGAGAGACCAAAATGCATTTTACTAAACAAAACCTTTTTTCTGGGTATTCAACGAAAGAAAGTGTCTTAGGACACACGTCTTACAAGTTTGATGACATTTTCATGAATACCTGATGCTTTCATCACTTTACTGCCTCAAAGCAGCAACATCTTGTTTTTATGCTCTTAAACTGATTTTTCAGCCCGCAGAGAGACCAAAAGTGCAACTTACTAAACAAAACCTTTTTTCTGGGTATTCAACCAAAGAAAGTGTCTTAGGACACACTTACAAGTTTGATGACATTTTCATGAATACCTGATGCTTTCATCACTTTACTGCCTCAAAGCAGCAACATCTTGTTTTTATGCTCTTAAACTGATTTTTAGCCCGCAGACAGACCAAAAGTGGATTTTACTAAACAAAACCTTTTTTTCAGTATTCAACGAAAGAAAGTGTCTTAGGACACTGTCTTACAAGTTTGATGACATTTTCATGAATACCTGATGCTTTCATCACTTTACTGCCTCAAAGCAGCAACATCTTGTTTTATGCTCTTAAACTGATTTTCAGCCCGCAGAGAGACCAAAAGTGAATTTTACTGAACAAAACCTTTTTTCTGGGTATTCAACGAAAGAAAGTTTCTTAGGACACACGTCTTACAAGTTTGATGACATTTTCATGAATACCTGATGCTTTTATCACTTTACGGCCTCAAAGCAGCAACATCTTGTTTTTATGCTCTTAAACTGATTTTCAGCCCGCAGAGAGACCAAAAGTGGATTTTACTAAACAAAACCCTTTTTCTGGGTATTCAACCAAAGAAAGTGTCTTAGGAAACACTTCTTACAAGTTTGATGACATTGTCATGAATACCTGATGCTTTCATCACTTTACTGCCTCAAAGCAGCAACATCTTGTTTTTATGCTCTTAAACTGATTTTCAGCCCGCAGAGAGACCAAAAGTGGATTTTACTGAACAAAACCTTTTTTTCTGGGTATTCAACGAAAGAAAGTGTCTTAGGACACACGTCTTACAAGTTTGATGACATTTTCATGAATACCTGATGCTTTCATCACTTTACTGCCTCAAAGCAGCAACATCTTGTTTTTATGCTCTTAAACTGATTTTCAGCCCGCAGAGAGACCAAAAGTGGATTTTACTAAACAAAACCTTTTTTCTTGGTATTCAACCAAAGAAAGTGTCTTAGGACACAAGTCTTACAAGTTTGATGACATTTTCATGAATACCTGATGCTTTCATCACTTTACTGCCTCAAAGCAGCAACATCTTGTTTTTATGCTCTTAAACTGATTTTCAGCCCGCAGAGAGACCAAAAGTGGATTTTACTAAACAAAACCTTTTTTCTGGGTATTCAACCAAAGAAAGTGTCTTAGGACACACTTTTACAAGTTTGATGACATTTTCATGAATACCTGATGCTTTCATCACTTTACTGCTCAAAGCAGCAACATCTTGTTTTTATGCTCTTAAACTGATTTTCAGCCCAGAGAGACCAAAAGTGATTTTACTAAACAAAACCTTTTTTTCTGGGTATTCAACCAAAGAAAGTGTCTTAGGACACACTTCTTACAAGTTTGATGACATTTTCATGAATACCTGATGCTTTCATCACTTTACGCCTCAAAGCAGCAACATCTTGTTTTATGCTTAAACTGATTTTCAGCCCGCAGAGAGACCAAAAGTGTATTTTACTAAACAAAACCTTTTTTTCAGTATTCAACCAAAGAAAGTGTCTTAGGACACACTTCTTACAAGTTTGATGACATTTTCATGAATACCTGATGCTTTCATCACTTTACTGCCTCAAAGCAGCAACATCTTGTTTTTATGTTTAAACTGATTTTCAGCCCGCAGAGAGACCAAAAGTGCATTTTACTAAACAAAACCTTTTTTCTGGGTATTCAACCAAAGAAAGTGTCTTAGGACACACTTATTATAAGTTTGATGACATTTTCATGAATACCTGATGCTTTCATCACTTTACTGCCTCAAAGCAGCAACATCTTGTTTTTATGCTCTTAAACTGATTTTCAGCCCGCAGAGACCAAAAGTGGATTTTACTAAACAAAACCTTTTTTTCTGGGTTTTCAACCAAAGAAAGTGTCTTAGGACACATTTCTTACAAGTTTGATGACATTTTCATGAATACCTGATGCTTTCATCACTTTACTGCCTCAAAGCAGCAACATCTTGTTTTTATGCTCTTAAACTGATTTTCAGCCCGCAGACAGACCAAAAGTGGATTTTACTAAACAAAACCTTTTTTCTGGGTATTCAACGAAAGAAAGTTTCTAGGACACACGTCTTACAAGTTTGATGACATTTTCATGAATACCTGATGCTTTCATCACTTTACTGCCTCAAAGCAGCAACATCTTGTTTTTATGCTCTTAAACTGATTTTCAGCCCGCAGAGAGACCAAAAGTGTATTTTACTAAACAAAACCTTTTTTCTGGGTATTCAACCAAAGAAAGTGTCTTAGGACACACGTCTTACAAGTTTGATGACATTTTCATGAATACCTGATGCTTTCATCACTTTACTGCCTCAAAGCAGCAACATCTTGTTTTTATGCTCTTAAACTGATTTTCAGCCCGCAGAGAGACCAAAAGTGCAACTTACTAAACAAAACCTTTTTTCTGGGTATTCAACCAAAGAAAGTGTCTTAGGAAACACTTCTTACAAGTTTGATGACATTGTCATGAATACCTGATGCTTTCCTCACTCTTACGGCCTCAAAGCAGCAACATCTTGTTTTTATGCTCTTAAACTGATTTTCAGCCCGCAGACAGACCAAAAGTGGATTTTACTAAACAAAACCTTTTTTCTGGGTATTCAACGAAAGAAAGTTTCTTAGGACACACGTCTTACAAGTTTGATGACATTTTCATGAATACCTGATGCTTTCATCACTTTACTGCCTCAAAGCAGCAACATCTTGTTTTTATGCTCTTAAACTGATTTTAGCCCGCAGACAGACCAAAAGTGGATTTTACTAAACAAAACCTTTTTTCTGGGTATTCAACGAAAGAAAGTTTCTTAGGACACACGTCTTACAAGTTTGATGACATTTTCATGAATACCTGATGCTTTCATCACTTTACTGCCTCAAAGCAGCAAAATCTTGTTTTTATGCTCTTAAACTGATTTTCAGCCCAAGAGAGAGACCAAAAGTGCAACTTACTAAACAAAACCTTTTTCTGGGTATTCAACCAAAGAAAGTGTCTTAGGAAACACTTCTTACAAGTTTGATGACATTGTCATGAATACCTGATGCTTTCATCACTTTACTGCCTCAAAGCAGCAACATCTTGTTTTTATGCTCTTAAACTGATTTTTAGCCCGCAGAGAGACCAAAAGTGTATTTTACTAAACAAAAACCTTTTTTTCTGGGTATTCAACCAAAGAAAGTGTCTTAGGAAACACTTCTACAAGTTTGATGACATTTTCATGAATACCTGATGCTTTCATCACTTTACTGCCTCAAAGCAGCAACATCTTGTTTTTATGCTCTTAAACTGATTTTTAGCCCGCAGAAAAGTGGAATTTACTAAACAAAACCTTTTTTCTGGGTATTCAACCAAAGAAAGTGTCTTAGGACACACTTACAAGTTTGATGACATAGTCATGAATACCTGATGCTATCATCACATTACTGCCTCAAAGCAGCAACATCTTGTTTTATGCTCTAAACTGATTTTCAGCCCTCAGAGAGACCAAAAGTGGATTTTACTAAACAAAACCTTTTTTTCTGGGTATTCAACCAAAGAAAGTGTCTTAGGACACGTCACAAGTTTGATGACATTTTCATGAATACCTGATGCTTTCATCACTTTGCTGCCTCAAAGCAGCGAGATCTTGGTTGTTTTGCTCTTTAACTGGTTTTCAGCCCGCAGAGGGACCAATGTGCAACTTACTAAACAAAACCTTTTTTTGGGTATTCAACCAAAGAAAGTGTCTTAGGAACACTTCTTACAAGTTTGATGGCATTGTCATGGATACGTGATGCTTTCATCACTTTACTGCCTCAAAGCAGCAACATCTTGTTGTTATGCTCTTAAACTGACTTTTAGCCCGCAGGGTGACCAAAAGTGGATTTTACTAATCAAAACCTTCTTACTGGGTATTCAACCAAAGAAAGTTTCTTAGGACACACGTCTTACAACTTTGATGACATTTTCATGAATACCTGATGCTTTCATCACTTTACTGCCTCAAAGCAGCAACATCTTGTTTTTATGCTCTTAAACTGATTTTCAGCCCGCAGAGAGACCAAAAGTGCATTTTACTAAACAAAACCTTTTTTCTGGGTATTCAACCAAAGAAAGTGTCTTAGGACGCACGTCTTACAAGTTTGATGACATTTTCATGAATACCTGATGCTTTCATCACTTTACTGCCTCAAAGCAGCAAAATCTTGTTTTTATGCTCTTAAACTGATTTTCAGCCCGCAGAGAGACCAAAAGTGCAACTTACTAAACAAAACCTTTTTTCTGGGTATTCAACCAAAGAAAGTGTCTTAGGAAACACTTCTTACAAGTTTGATGACATTGTCATGAATACCTGATGCTTTCATCACTTTACTGCCTCAAAGCAGCAACATCTTGTTTTTATGCTCTTAAACTGATTTTCAGCCCGCAGACAGACCAAAAGTGGATTTTACTAAACAAAACCTTTTTTCTTGGTATTCAACCAAAGAAAGAAAGTTTTAGGACACACGTCTTACAAGTTTGATGACATTTTCATGAATACCTGATGCTTTCATCACTTTACTGCCTCAAAGCAGCAACATCTTGTTTTTATGCTCTTAAACTGATTTTCAGCCCGCAGAGACAGACCAAAGTGGATTTTACTAAACAAAACCTTTTTTCTGGGTATTCAACGAAAGAAAGTGTCTTAGGACACACGTCTTACAAGTTTGATGACATTTTCATGAATACCTGATGCTTTCATCACTTTACTGCCTCAAAGCAGCAACATCTTGTTTTTATGCTCTTAAACTGATTTTCAGCCCGCAGAGAGACCAAAGTGCAACTTACTAAACAAAACCTTTTTCTGGTATTCAACCAAAGAAAGTGTCTTAGGAAACACTTTACAAGTTTGATGACATTGTCATGAATACCTGATGCTTTCATCACTTTACTGCCTCAAAGCAGCAACATCTTGTTTTTATGCTCTTAAACTGATTTTCAGCCCGCAGAGAGACCAAAAGTGGATTTTACTAAACAAAACCTTTTTTTCTGGTATTCAACGAAAGAAAGTTTCTAGGACACACGTCTTACAAGTTTGATGACATTTTCATGAATACCTGATGCTTTCATCACTTACTGCCTCAAAGCAGCAACATCTTGTTTTTATGCTCTTAAACTGATTTTCAGCCCGCAGAGAGACCAAAAGTGGATTTTACTAAACAAAACCTTTTTTCTGGGTATTCAACGAAAGAAAGCCTGTTAGGACACACGTCTTACAAGTTTGATGACATTTTCATGAATACCTGATGCTTTCATCACTTTACTGCCTCAAAGCAGCAACATCTTGTTTTTATGCTCTTAAACTGATTTTCAGCCCGCAGAGAGACCAAAAGTGCAACTTACTAAACAAAACCTTTTTTCTGGGTATTCAACTAAAGAAAGTGTCTTAGGACACAAGTCTTACAAGTTTGATGACATTTTCATGAATACCTGATGCTTTCATCACTTTACTGGCTCAAAGCAGCAACATCTTGTTTTTATGCTCTTAAACTGATTTTCAGCCCGCAGAGACCAAAAGTGCAACTTACTAAACAAAACCTTTTTTTCTGGGTATTCAACCAAAGAAAGTGTCTTAGGACGCACGTCTTACAAGTTTGATGACATTTTCATGAATACCTGATGCTTTCATCACTTTAATGCCTCAAAGCAGCAAAATCTTGTTTTTATGCTCTTAAACTGATTTTCAGCCCGCAGAGAGACCAAATGTGCAACTTACTAAACAAAACCTTTTTTCTGGGTATTCAACCAAAGAAAGTGTCTTAGGAACACTTACAAGTTTGATGACATTTTCATGAATACCTGATGCTTTTATCACTTTACGGCCTCAAAGCAGCAACATCTTGTTTTTATGCTCTTAAACTGATTTTCAGCCCGCAGAGAGACCAAAAGTGTATTTTACTAAACAAAACCTTTTTTTCAGTATTTTTTCAACCAAAGAAAGTGTCTTAGGACACACTTTACAAGTTTGATGACATTTTCATGAATACCTGATGCTTTCATCACTTTACTGCCTCAAAGCAGCAACATCTTGTTTTTATGCTCTTAAACTGATTTTCAGCCCGCAGAGAGACCAAAAGTGTATTTTACTAAACAAAACCTTTTTTCAGTATTTTCTAACAGAAAGTGTCTTAGGACACACTTCTTACAAGTTTGATGACATTTTCATGAATACCTGATGCTTTCATCACTTTACTGCCTCAAAGCAGCAACATCTTGTTTTTATGCTCTTAAACTGATTTTTAGCCCGCAGACAGACCAAAAGTGGATTTTACTAAACAAAACCTTTTTTCAGTATTCACTAAAGAAAGTGTCTTAGGACACAAGTCTTACAAGTTTGATGACATTTTCATGAATACCTGATGCTTTCATCACTTTACTGCCTCAAAGCAGCAACATCTTGTTTTTATGCTCTTAAACTGATTTTCAGCCCGCAGAGAGACCAAAAGTGTATTTTACTAAACAAAACCTTTTTTTCAGTATTTTCTACCAAAGAAAGTGTCTTAGGACACACTCTTACAAGTTTGATGACATTTTCATGAATACCTGATGCTTTCATCACTTTACGCCTCAAAGCAGCAACATCTTGTTTTTATGCTCTTAAACTGATTTTCAGCCCTCAGAGAGACCAAAAGTGGATTTTACTAAACAAAACCTTTTTTTTCTGGGTATATTCAACCAAAGAAAGTGTCTTAGGACCCACTGTCTACAAGTTTGATGACATTTTCATGAATACCTGATGCTTTCATCACTTTAATGCCTCAAAGCAGCAAAATCTTGTTTTTATGCTCTTAAACTGATTTTCAGCCCGCAGAGAGACCAAATGTGCAACTTACTAAACAAAACCTTTTTTCTGGGTATTCAACCAAAGAAAGTGTCTTACAAAACACTTCTTACAAGTTTGATGACATTTTCATGAATACCTGATGCTTTCATCACTTTACGGCCTCAAAGCAGCAACATCTTGTTTTTATGCTCTTAAACTGATTTTCAGCCCGCAGAGAGACCAAAAGTGTATTTTACTAAACAAAACCTTTTTTTCAGTATTCTACCTCAGAAAGTGTCTTAGGACACACTTCTTACAAGTTTGATGACATTTTCATGAATACCTGATGCTTTCATCACTTTACGGCCTCAAAGCAGCAACATCTTGTTTTTATGCTCTTAAACTGATTTTCAGCCCGCAGAGAGACCAAAAGTGTATTTTACTAAACAAAACCTTTTTTTCAGTATTTTCTACCTCAGAAAGTGTCTTAGGACACACTTCTTACAAGTTTGATGACATTTTCATGAATACCTGATGCTTTCATCACTTTACGGCCTCAAAGCAGCAACATCTTGTTTTTATGCTCTTAAACTGATTTTCAGCCCGCAGAGAGACCAAATGTGCAACTTACTAAACAAAACCTTTTTTCTGGGTATTCAACCAAAGAAAGTGTCTTACGAAACACTTCTTACAAGTTTGATGACATTGTCATGAATACCTGATGCTTTCATCACTTTACTGCCTCAAAGCAGAAAAATCTTGTTTTTATGCTCTTAAACTGATTTTCAGCCCGCAGAGAGACCAATTGTGCAACTTACTAAACAAAACCTTTTTTCTGGGTATTCAACCAAAGAAAGTGTCTTACGAAACACTTCTTACAAGTTTGATGACATTGTCATGAATACCTGATGCTTTCATCACTTTACTGCCTCAAAGCAGCAACATCTTGTTTTTATGCTCTTAAACTGATTTTCAGCCCGCAGAGAGACCAAAAGTGTATTTTACTAAACAAAACCTTTTTTTCAGTATTTTCTACCTCAGAAAGTGTCTTAGGACACACTTCTTACAAGTTTGATGACATTTTCATGAATACCTGATGCTTTCATCACTTTACTGGCTCAAAGCAGCAACATCTTGTTTTATGCTCTTAAACTGATTTTCAGCCCGCAGAGAGACCAAAAGTGTATTTTACTAAACAAAACCTTTTTTTCAGTATTTTCTACAGAAAGTGTCTTAGGACACACTTCTTACAAGTTTGATGACATTTTCATGAATACCTGATGCTTCATCACATCACTTTACTGCCTCAAAGCAGCAACATCTTGTTTTTATGCTCTTAAACTGATTTTCAGCCCAAGAGACAGAGCAAAAGTGGATTTTACTAAACAAAACCTTTTTTTCAGTATTCAACGAAGAGAGTGTCTTAGGACACAAGTCTTACAAGTTTGATGACATTTTCATGAATACCTGATGCTTTCATCACTTTACTGCCTCAAGGCAGCAACATCTTGTTTTTATGCTCTTAAACTGATTTTCAGCCCGCAGAGAGACCAAAAGTGTATTTTACTAAACAAAACCTTTTTTCAGTATTTTCTACCAAAGAAAGTGTCTTAGGACACAAGTCTTACAAGTTTGATGACATTTTCATGAATACCTGATGCTTTCATCATTACGGCCTCAAAGCAGCAACATCTTGTTTTTATGCTCTTAAACTGATTTTCAGCCCTCAGAGAGACCAAAAGTGGATTTTACTAAACAAAACCTTTTTTCTGGGTATTCAACCAAAGAAAGTGTCTTAGGACCCACGTCTTACAAGTTTGATGACATTTTCATTTATACCTGATGCTTTCATCACTTTACGGCCTCAAAGCAGCAACATCTTGTTTTTATGCTCTTAAACTGATTTTCAGCCCGCAGAGAGACCAAAAGTGTATTTTACTAAACAAAACCTTTTTTTCAGTATTTTCACTCAAAAGTGTCTTAGGACACACTTACAAGTTTGATGACATTTTCATGAATACCTGATGCTTTCATCACTTTACTGCCTCAAAGCAGCAACAACATCTTGTTTTTATGCTCTTAAACTGATTTTCAGCCCGCAGAGAGACCAAAAGTGTATTTTACTAAACAAAACCTTTTTTTCAGTATTTTCTTCCTCAGAAAGTGTCTTAGGACACACTTCTTACAAGTTTGATGACATTTTCATGAATACCTGATGCTTTCATCACTTTACGGCCTCAAAGCAGCAACATCTTGTTTTTATGCTCTTAAACTGATTTTCAGCCCGCAGAGAGACCAAAAGTGTATTTTACTAAACAAAACCTTTTTTTCAGTATTCTCTACCAAAGAAAGTGTCTTAGGACACAAGTCTTATAAGTTTGATGACATTTTCATGAATACCTGATGCTTTCATCATTACGGCCTCAAAGCAGCAACATCTTGTTTTTATGCTCTTAAACTGATTTTCAGCCCGCAGAGAGACCAAATGTGCAACTTACTAAACAAAACCTTTTTTTCTGGGTATTCAACCAAAGAAAGTGTCTTAGGAAACACTTACAAGTTTGATGACATTGTCATGAATACCTGATGCTTTCATCACTTTACTGCCTCAAAGCAGAAAAATCTTGTTGTTATGCTCTTAAACTGATTTTCAGCCCGCAGAGACCAAATGTGCAACTTACTAAACAAAACCTTTTTTCTGGGTATTCAACCAAAGAAAGTGTCTTACGAAACACTTCTTACAAGTTTGATGACATTGTCATGAATACCTGATGCTTTCATCACTTTACTGCCTCAAAGCAGAAAAATCTTGTTTTTATGCTCTTAAACTGATTTTCAGCCCGCAGAGAGACCAAATGTGCAACTTACTAAACAAAACCTTTTTTCTGGGTATTCAACCAAAGAAAGTGTCTTACGGAACACTTCTTACAAGTTTGATGACATTTTCATGAATACCTGATGCTTTCATCACTTTACTGCCTCAAAGCAGCAACATCTTGTTTTTATGCTCTTAAACTGATTTTCAGCCCGCAGAGAGACCAAAAGTGTATTTTACTAAACAAAACCTTTTTTTCAGTATTTTCTACCTCAGAAAGTGTCTTAGGACACACTTCTTACAAGTTTGATGACATTTTCATGAATACCTGATGCTTTCATCACTTTACTGCCTCAAAGCAGCAACATCTTGTTTTTATGCTCTTAAACTGATTTTCAGCCCAGAGACAGAGCAAAAGTGGATTTTACTAAAGAAAACCTTTTTTCAGTATTTTCTACTAAAGAAAGTGTCTTAGGACACACTTACAAGTTTGATGACATTTTCATGAATACCTGATGCTTTCATCACTTTACTGCCTCAAAGCAGCAACATCTTGTTTTATGCTCTTAAACTGATTTTAGCCCGCAGACAGAGCAAAAGTGGATTTTACTAAACAAAACCTTTTTTTCAGTATTTTCTACCAAAGAAAGTGTCTTAGGACACAAGTCTTACAAGTTTGATGACATTTTCATGAATACCTGATGCTTTCATCACTTTACTGCCTTGAGGCAGCAACATCTTGTTTTTATGCTCTTAAACTGATTTTCAGCCCGCAGAGAGACCAAAAGTGTATTTTACTAAACAAAACCTTTTTTCAGTATTTTCTACTCAGAAAGTGTCTTAGGACACACTTCTTACAAGTTTGATGACATTTTCATGAATACCTGATGCTTTCATCACTTTACGGACTCAAAGCAGCAACATCTTGTTTTTATGCTCTTAAACTGATTTTCAGCCCGCAGAGAGACCAAAAGTGTATTTTACTAAACAAAACCTTTTTTCAGTATTTTCTACCAAAGAAAGTGTCTTAGGACACAAGTCTTACAAGTTTGATGACATTTTCATGAATACCTGATGCTTTCATCATTACGGCCTCAAAGCAGCAACATCTTGTTTTTATGCTCTTAAACTGATTTTCAGCCCGCAGAGAGACCAAAAGTGTATTTTACTAAACAAAACCTTTTTTCAGTATTTTCTACCAAAGAAAGTGTCTTAGGACACAAGTCTTACAAGTTTGATGACATTTTCATGAATACCTGATGCTTTCATCATTACGGCCTCAAAGCAGCAACATCTTGTTTTTATGCTCTTAAACTGATTTTTAGCCCAAGAGACAGACCAAAAGTGGATTTTACTAAACAAAACCTTTTTTCTGGGTATTCAACGAAAGAAAGTTTCTTAGGACACACGTCTTACAAGTTTGATGACATTTTCATGAATACCTGATGCTTTCATCACTTTACTGCCTTGAGGCAGCAACATCTTGTTTTTATGCTCTTAAACTGATTTTCAGCCCGCAGAGAGAACAAAAGTGTATTTTACTAAACAAAACCTTTTTTTCAGTATTTTCTACCAAAGAAAGTGTCTTAGGACACACTTCTTACAAGTTTGATGACATTTTCATGAATACCTGATGCTTTCATCACTTTACTGCCTCAAAGCAGCAACATCTTGTTTTTATGCTCTTAAACTGATTTTCAGCCCGCAGAGAGACCAAAAGTGTATTTTACTAAACAAAACCTTTTTTTCAGTATTTTCTACCTCAGAAAGTGTCTTAGGACACACTTCTT
>JAYMGU010000071.1:47000-64385 GCA_036178185.1 Liparis tanakae
CTGCTTTGAGCCAGTAAAGTGATGAAAGCATCAGGTATTCATGAAAATGTCATCAAACTTGTAAGACTTGTGTCCTAAGACACTTTTTGGTAGAAAATACTGAAAAAAGGTTTTGTTTAGTAAAATACACTTTTGGTCTCTCTGCGGCTGAAAATCAGTTTAAGAGCATAAAACAAGATGTTGCTGCTTTGAGGCAGTAACGTCATGACAGCAGCACGTATTCATGACAATGTCATGCCACTTGTAAGACTTGTTTCCTAAGACACTTTCTTTGGTAGAATACCCAAAAAAAGGTTTTGTTTAGTAAATTACACTTTGGTCTGTCTGCGGCTGAAAATCAGTTTAAGAGCATAAAACAAGATGTTGCTGCTTTGAGGCAGTAAAGGATGAAAGCATCAGGTATTCATGAAATGTCATCAAACTTGTAAGAAGTGTTTCCTAAGACACTTTCTTTGGTTGAATACCCAGAAAAAGGTTTTGTTTAGTAAGTTGCACTTTTGGTCTCTCTATGGCTGAAAATCAGTTTAAGAGCATAAAAACAAGATGTTGCTGCTTTTGAGGCAGTAAAGTGATGAAAGCATCAGGTATTCATGAAATGTCATCAAACTTGTAAGAAGTAAGCTTCCTAAGACACTTTCTTGGTTGAATACCCAGAAAAAAGGTTTTGTTTAGTAAGTTGCACTTTTGGTCTCTCATGGCTGAAAATCAGTTTAAGAGCATAAAACAAGATGTTGCTGCTTTGAGCCAGTAAAGTGATGAAAGCATCAGGTATTCATGAAAATGTCATCAAACTTTTAAGACTTGTGTCCTAAGACACTTTCGTTGAAAATATTGAAAAAGGTTTCGTTTAGTAAGTTGCACTTTTGGTCTCTGCGGGCTGAAAATCAGTTTAAGAGCATAAAAACAAGATGTTGCTGCTTTGAGGCAGTAAAGTGATGAAAGCATCAGGTATTCATGAAAATGTCATCAAACTTGTAAGACTTGTGTCCTAAGACACTTTCTTGGTTGAATACCCAGAAAAAGGTTTTGTTTAGTAAGTTGCACTTTTGGTCTCTCTGCGGCTGAAAATCAGTTTAAGAGCATAAAAACAAGATGTTGCTGCTTTGAGCCAGTAAAGGATGAAAGCATCAGGTATTCATGAAAATGTCATCAAACTTGTAAGACTTGTGTCCTAAGACACTTTCTTGGTAGAAAATACTGAAAAAAAAGGTTTTGTTTAGTAAAAATACACTTTTTGGTCTCTCTGTGGCTGAAAATCAGTTTAAGAGCATAAAACAAGATGTTGCTGCTTTGAGCCAGTAAAGTGATGAAAGCATCAGGTATTCATGAAAATGTCATCAAACTTGTAAGAAGTGTTTCCTAAGACACTTTCTTTGGTTGAATACCCAGAAAAAAGGTTTTGTTTAGTAAGTTGCACTATTGGTCTCTCTGCGGGCTGAAAATCAGTTTAAGAGCATAAAACAAGATGTTGCTGCTTTTGAGCCAGTAAAGTGATGAAAGCATCAGGTATTCATGAAATGTCATCAAACTTGTAAGACTTGTGTCCTAAGACACTTTCTTTTGGTAGAAAATACTGAAAAAAAGGTTTTGTTTAGTAAAATACACTTTTGGTCTCTATGGCTGAAAATCAGTTTAAGAGCATAAAAACAAGATGTTGCTGCTTTGAGCCAGTAAAGTGATGAAAGCATCAGGTATTCATGAAATGTCATCAAACTTGTAAGAAGTGTGTCCTAAGACACTTTTGGTTGAATACCCAGAAAAAAGGTTTTGTTTAGTAAGTTGCACTTTTGGTCTCTCTATGGCTGAAAATCAGTTTAAGAGCATAAAACAAGATGTTGCTGCTTTGAGCCAGTAAAGTGATGAAAGCATCAGGTATTCATGAAAATGTCATCAAACTTGTAAGACTTGTGTCCTAAGACACTTTCTTTTTGAATACCCAGAAAAAAGGTTTTGTTTAGTGTTGCACTTTGGTCTCTTTATGGGCTGAAAATCAGTTTAAGAGCATAAACAACAAGATGTTGCTGCTTTTGAGCCAGTAAAGTGATGAAAGCATCAGGTATTCATGAAAATGTCATCAAACTTGTAAGAAGTGTTTCCTAAGACACTTTCTTTTGGTTGAATACCCAGAAAAAAGGTTTTGTTTAGTAAATTCCACTTTTGGTCTGTCTATGGGCTAAAAATCAGTTTAAGAGCATAAAAACAAGATGTTGCTGCTTTGAGCCAGTAAAGTGATGAAAGCATCAGGTATTCATGAAAATGTCATCAAACTTGTAAGACTTGTGTCCTAAGACACTTTATTTGCTAGAAAATACTGAAAAAAGGTTTTGTTTAGTAAAATACACTTTTGGTCTCTGCGTGGCTGAAAATCAGTTTAAGAGCATAAAACAAGATGTTGCTGCTTTGAGGCAGTAAAGTGATGAAAGCATCAGGTATTCATGACAATGTCATCAAACTTGTAAGAAGTGTTTCCTAAGACACTTTCTTTGGTTGAATACCCAGAAAAAAGGTTTTGTTTAGTAAGTTGCACTTTTGGTCTCTCTCTATGGGCTGAAAATCAGTTTAAGAGCATAAAACAAGATGTTGCTGCTTTGAGCCAGTAAAGTGATGAAAGCATCAGGTATTCATGAAAATGTCATCAAACTTGTAAGACTTGTGTCCTAAGACACTTTCTTTTGGTAGAAAATACTGAAAAAGGTTTTGTTTAGTAAAATACACTTTTGGTCTCTCATGGCTGAAAATCAGTTTAAGAGCATAAAACAAGATGTTGCTGCTTTGAGGCAGTAAAGTGATGAAAGCATCAGGTATTCATGACAATGTCATCAAACTTGTAAGAAGTGTGTCCTAAGACACTTTCTTTTGGTTGAATACCCAGAAAAAGGTTTTGTTTAGTAAATTCCACTTTTGGTCTCTCTGTGGCTAAAAATCAGTTTAAGAGCATAAAACAAGATGTTGCTGCTTTGAGGCAGTAAAGTGATGAAAGCATCAGGTATTCATGACAATGTCATCAAACTTGTAAGAAGTGTTTCCTAAGACACTTTCTTTGGTTGAATACCCAGAAAAAGATTTTGTTTAGTAAGTTGCACTTTTTGGTCTCTCTATGGCTGAAAATCAGTTTAAGAGCATAAAAACAAGATGTTGCTGCTTTGAGCCAGTAAAGTGATGAAAGCATCAGGTATTCATGAAAATGTCATCAAACTTGTAAGACTTGTGTCCTAAGACACTTTCTTTTGTAGAAAATACTGAAAAAAAGGTTTTGTTTAGTAAAATACACTTTTGGTCTCTCTGCGGCTGAAAATCAGTTTAAGAGCATAACAACAAGATGTTGCTGCTTTGAGCCAGTAAAGTGATAAAAGCATCAGGTATTCATGAAAATGTCATCAAACTTGTAAGACTTGTGTCCTAAGACACTTTCTTGGTAGAAAATACTGAAAAAAGGTTTTGTTTAGTAAAATACACTTTGGTCTCTCTATGGCTAAAAATCAGTTTAAGAGCATAAAAACAAGATGTTGCTGCTTTGAGCCAGTAAAGTGATGAAAGCATCAGGTATTCATGAAAATGTCATCAAACTTGTAAGAAGTGTTTCCTAAGACACTTTCTTTGGTTGAATACCCAGAAAAAGGGTTTGTTTAGTAAAATACACTTCTGGCCTCTCTATGGCTGAAAATCAGTTTAAGAGCATAAAAACAAGATGTTGCTGCTTTGAGCCAGTAAAGTGATGAAAGCATCAGGTATTCATGAAAATGTCATCAAACTTGTAAGACTTGTGTCCTAAGACACTTTCTTTGGTTGAATACCCAGAAAAAGGTTTTGTTTAGTAAGTTGCACTTTTGGTCTCTATGGCTGAAAATCAGTTTAAGAGCATAAAAACAAGATGTTGCTGCTTTGAGCCAGTAAAGTGATGAAAGCATCAGGTATTCATGAAAATGTCATCAAACTTGTAAGACTTGTGTCCTAAGACACTTTCTTTGGTAGAAAATACTGAAAAAAAGGTTTTGTTTAGTAAAATACACTTTTGGTCTCTCTGCGGGCTGAAAATCAGTTTAAGAGCATAAAAACAAGATGTTGCTGCTTTGAGGCCGTAAAGTGATAAAAGCATCAGGTATTCATGAACTTGTAAGACGTGTGTCCTAAGAAACTTTCTTTCGATAAATACCCAGAAAAAAGGTTTTGTTTAGTAAGTTGCACTTTTGGTCTCTCTGCGGGCTGAAAATCAGTTTAAGAGCATAAAAACAAGATGTTGCTGCTTTGGAGCCAGTAAAGTGATGAAAGCATCAGGTATTCATGAAAATGTCATCAAACTTGTAAGACTTGTGTCCTAAGACACTTTCTTTGTAGAAAATACTGAAAAAAGGTTTTGTTTAGTAAAATACACTTTTGGTCTCTCTGCGGGCTGAAAATCAGTTTAAGAGCATAAAAACAAGATGTTGCTGCTTTGAGGCCGTAAAGTTATAAAAGCATCAGGTATTCATGAAAATGTCATCAAACTTGTAAGACGTGTGTCCTAAGAAACTTTCTTTGCTGAATACCCAGAAAAAGGTTTTGTTTAGTAAGTTTCACTTTTGGTCTCTCTGTTGGCTGAAAATCAGTTTAAGAGCATAAAAACAAGATGTTGCTGCTTTGAGCCAGTAAAGTGATGAAAGCATCAGGTATTCATGACAATGTCATCAAACTTGTAAGAAGTGTTTCCTAAGACACTTTCTTTGGTTGAATACCCAGAAAAAGGTTTTGTTTAGTAAGTTGCACTTTTGGTCTCTCTATGTGGCTGAAAATCAGTTTAAGAGCATAAAAACAAGATGTTGCTGCTTTGAGGCAGTAAAGTGATGAAAGCATCAGGTATTCATGACAATGTCATCAAACTTGTAAGAAGTGTTTCCTAAGACACTTTCTTTGCTTGAATACCCAGAAAAAAGGTTTTGTTTAGTAAGTTGCACTTTTGGTCTCTCTGCGGGCTGAAAATCAGTTTAAGAGCATAAAAACAAGATGTTGCTGCTTTGAGGCAGTAAAGTGATGAAAGCATCAGGTATTCATGAAAATGTCATCAAACTTGTAAGACTTGTGTCCTAAGACACTTTCTTTGGTAGAAAATACTGAAAAAAGGTTTTGTTTAGTAAAATCCACTTTTGGTCTCTCTGGGCTGAAAATCAGTTTAAGAGCATAAAACAAGATGTTGCTGCTTTGAGGCCAGTAAGATGAAAGCATCAGGTATTCATGAAAATGTCATCAAACTTGTAAGACGTGTGTCCTAAGACACTTTCTTTCGTTGAATACCCAGAAAAAGGTTTTGTTTAGTAAGTTGCACTTTTGGTCTCTCTGCGGCTGAAAATCAGTTTAAGAGCATAACAACAAGATGTTGCTGCTTTGAGCCAGTAAAGGGATAAAAGCATCAGGTATTCATGAAACTGTCATCAAACTTGTAAGACTTGTGTCCTAAGACACTTTCTTTGGTAGAAAATACTGAAAAAAGGTTTTGTTTAGTAAAATACACTTTGGTCTCTCTATGGCTGAAAATCAGTTTAAGAGCATAAAAACAAGATGTTGCTGCTTTGAGGCCGTAAAGTGATAAAAGCATCAGGTATTCATGAAAATGTCATCAAACTTGTAAGACGTGTGTCCTAAGACACTTTCTTTGGTAGAAAATACTGTAAAAAAGGTTTTGTTTAGTAAAATACACTTTTGGTCTCTGCGGCTGAAAATCAGTTTAAGAGCATAAAACAAGATGTTGCTGCTTTGAGCCAGTAAAGTGATGAAAGCATCAGGTATTCATGAAAATGTCATCAAACTTGTAAGAAGTGTTTCCTAAGACACTTTCTTTGGTTGAATACCCAGAAAAAAGGTTTTGTTTAGTAAAATACACTTTTGGTCTCTCTGCGGGCTGAAAATCAGTTTAAGAGCATAAAAACAAGATGTTGCTGCTTTGAGCCAGTAAAGGGATGAAAGCATCAGGTATTCATGACAATGTGATCAAACTTGTAAGAAGTGTTTCCTAAGACACTTTCTTTGGTTGAATACCCAGAAAAAAGGTTTTGTTTAGTAAGTTGCACTTTTGGTCTCTCTGCGGGCTGAAAATCAGTTTAAGAGCATAAAAACAAGATGTTGCTGCTTTGAGCCAGTAAAGTGATGAAAGCATCAGGTATTCATGAAAATGTCATCAAACTTGTAAGACTTGTGTCCTAAGACACTTTCTTTGCTAGAAAATACTGAAAAAAAGGTTTTGTTTAGTAAGTTGCACTTTTGGTCTCTCTGCGGGCTGAAAATCAGTTTAAGAGCATAAAAACAAGATGTTGCTGCTTTGAGCCAGTAAATTTATGAAAGCATCAGGTATTCATGAAAATGTCATCAAACTTGTAAGACTTGTGTCCTAAGACACTTAGTTTGGTTGAATACCCAGAAAAAAGGTTTTGTTTAGTAAGTTGCACTTTTGGTCTCTCTGCGGGCTGAAAATCAGTTTAAGAGCATGAAAACAAGATGTTGCTGCTTTGAGCCAGTAAAGGGATGAAAGCATCAGGTATTCATGAAAATGTCATCAAACTTGTAAGACTTGTGTCCTAAGAAACTTTCTTTCGTTGAATACCCAGAAAAAAGGTTTTGTTTAGTAAGTTGCACTTTTGGTCTCTCTATGGCTGAAAATCAGTTTAAGAGCATAAAACAAGATGTTGCTGCTTTGAGCCAGTAAAGTGATGAAAGCATCAGGTATTCATGAAAATGTCATCAAACTTGTAAGAAGTGTTTCCTAAGACACTTTCTTTGCTGAATACCCAGAAAAAGGTTTTGTTTAGTAAGTTGCACTTTTTGGTCTCTCTGCGGGCTGAAAATCAGTTTAAGAGCATAAAACAAGATGTTGCTGCTTTGAGCCAGTAAAGTGATGAAAGCATCAGGTATTCATGAAAATGTCATCAAACTTGTAAGACTTGTGTCCTAAGACACTTTCTTCTTTGAGAAAATACCCAAAAAAGGTTTTGTCTAGTAAAATACACTTTTGGTCTCTCTGGCTGAAAAATCAGTTTAAGAGCATAAAACAAGATGTTGCTGCTTTGAGGCAGTAAAGTGATGAAAGCATCAGGTATTCATGACAATGTCATCAAACTTGTAAGAAGTGTTTCCTAAGACACTTTCTTTGGTTGAATACCCAGAAAAAAGGTTTTGTTTAGTAAGTTGCACTGTGATGCACTCTGCGTGCTGAAAATCAGTTTAAGAGCATAAAAACAAGATGTTGCTGCTTTGAGCCAGTAAAGTGATGAAAGCATCAGGTATTCATGAAAATGTCATCAAACTTGTAAGACTTGTGTCCTAAGACACTTTCTTTGGTAGAAAATACTGAAAAAAGGTTTGTTTAGTAAAATACACTTTTGGTCTCTCTATGGCTGAAAATCAGTTTAAGAGCATAAAAACAAGATTTTGCTGCTTTGAGGCAGTAAAGTGATGAAAGCATCAGGTATTCATGAAAATGTCATCAAACTTGTAAGAAGTGTTTCCTAAGACACTTTCTTTGGTTGAATACCCAGAAAAAGGTTTTGTTTAGTAAGTTGCACTTTTGGTCTCTCTGCGGCTGAAAATCAGTTTAAGAGCATAAAACAAGATGTTGCTGCTTTGAGGCAGTAAAGTGATGAAAGCATCAGGTATTCATGACAATGTCATCAAACTTGTAAGAAGTGTTTCCTAAGACACTTTCTTTGGTTGAATACCCAGAAAAAGGTTTTGTTTAGTTGCACTTTTGGTCTCTCTATGGCTGAAAATCAGTTTAAGAGCATAAAAACAAGATGTTGCTGCTTTGAGCCAGTAAAGTGATGAAAGCATCAGGTATTCATGAAAATGTCATCAAACTTGTAAGACTTGTGTCCTAAGACACTTTCTTGGGTAGAAAATACTGAAAAAAAGGTTTTGTTTAGTAAAATACACTTTTGGTCTCTTTGCGGGCTGAAAATCAGTTTAAGAGCATAAAACAAGATGTTGCTGCTTTGAGCCAGTAAAGTGATGAAAGCATCAGGTATTCATGAAAATGTCATCAAACTTGTAAGACTTGTGTCCTAAGACACTTTTGCAGGAAAATACTGAAAAAAAGGTTTTGTTTAGTAAAATACACTTTTGGTCTCTCTATGGCTGAAAATCAGTTTAAGAGCATAAAAACAAGATGTTGCTGCTTTGAGCCAGTAAAGTGATGAAAGCATCAGGTATTCATGAAAATGTCATCAAACTTGTAAGAAGTGTCCTAAGACACTTTCTTTGGTTGAATACCCAGAAAAAGGTTTTGTTTAGTAAAATACACTTTTGGTCTCTGCATGGCTGAAAATCAGTTTAAGAGCATAAAACAAGATGTTGCTGCTTTGAGCCAGTAAAGTGATGAAAGCATCAGGTATTCATGAAATGTCATCAAACTTGTAAGACTTGTGTCCTAAGACACTTTCTTTGTTGAATACCCAGAAAAAGGTTTTGTTTAGTAAGTTGCACTTTTGGTCTCTCTATGGCTGAAAATCAGTTTAAGAGCATAAAAACAAGATGTTGCTGCTTTGAGCCAGTAAAGTGATGAAAGCATCAGGTATTCATGAAAATGTCATCAAACTTGTAAGACTTGTGTCCTAAGACACTTTCTTGTAGAAAATACTGAAAAAAGGTTTTGTTTAGTAAAATACACTTTGGTCTCTATGGCTGAAAATCAGTTTAAGAGCATAAAAACAAGATGTTGCTGCTTTGAGCCAGTAAAGTGATGAAAGCATCAGGTATTCATGAAAATGTCATCAAACTTGTAAGACGTGTGTCCTAAGAAACTTTTCGTTGAATACCCAGAAAAAGGTTTTGTTTAGTAAGTTGCACTTTTGGTCTCTCTGCGGCTGAAAATCAGTTTAAGAGCATAGAAACAAGATGTTGCTGCTTTGAGCCAGTAAAGTGATGAAAGCATCAGGTATTCATGAAAATGTCATCAAACTTGTAAGACTTGTGTCCTAAGACACTTTCTTTTGGTAGAAAATACTGAAAAAAAGGTTTTGTTTAGTAAAATACACTTTTGGTCTCTCTGCGGCTGAAAATCAGTTTAAGAGCATAAAACAAGATGTTGCTGCTTTGAGGCAGTAAAGTGATGAAAGCATCAGGTATTCATGAAAATGTCATCAAACTTGTAAGAAGTGTGTCCTAAGACACTTTCTTTGGTTGAATACCCAGAAAAAAGGTTTTGTTTAGTAAGTTCCACCTTTGGTCTCTCTGCGGCTGAAAATCAGTTTAAGAGCATAAAAACAAGATGTTGCTGCTTTGAGCCAGTAAAGTGATGAAAGCATCAGGTATTCATGACAATGTCATCAAACTTGTAAGAAGTGTTTCCTAAGACACTTTCTTTGGTTGAATACCCAGAAAAAGGTTTTGTTTAGTAAGTTGCACTTTTGGTCTCTCGGGCTGAAAATCAGTTTAAGAGCATAAAACAAGATGTTGCTGCTTTTGAGGCAGTAAAGTGATGAAAGCATCAGGTATTCATGACAATGTCATCAAACTTGTAAGAAGTGTTTCCTAAGACACTTTCTTTGGTTGAATACCCAGAAAAAAGGTTTTGTTTAGTAAGTTGCACTTTTGGTCTCTCTGAGGCCTGAAAATGAGTTTAAGAGCATAAAAACAAGATGTTGCTGCTTTGAGGCAGTAAAGTGATGAAAGCATCAGGTATTCATGAAAATGTCATCAAACTTGTAAGACTTGTGTCCTAAGTCCCTTCCTCTGGTAGAAAATAGTGAAAATAAGGTCTTGTCTAGTAAAATACACTTTTGGTCTCTCTGGGGGCTGAAAATCAGTTTAAGAGCATAAAAACAAGATGTTGCTGCTTTGAGGCAGTAAAGTGATGAAAGCATCAGGTATTCATGAAAATGTCATCAAACTTGTAAGAAGTGTGTCCTAAGACACTTTCTTTGGTTGAATACCCAGAAAAAAGGTTTTGTTTAGTAAGTTGCACTTTTGGTCTCTCTGCGGGCTGAAAATCAGTTTAAGAGCATAAAAACAAGATGTTGCTGCTTTGAGCCAGTAAAGTGATGAAAGCATCAGGTATTCATGAAAATGTCATCAAACTTGTAAGACTTGTGTCCTAAGACACTTTCTTTGGTTGAATACCCAGAAAAAAGGTTTTGTTTAGTAAGTTGCACTTTTGGTCTCTCTGCGGGCTGAAAATCAGTTTAAGAGCATAAAAACAAGATGTTGCTGCTTTGAGGCAGTAAAGTGATGAAAGCATCAGGTATTCATGAAAATGTCATCAAACTTGTAAGACTTGTGTCCTAAGTTACTTTTTTGGTAGAAAATACTGAAAAAAGGTTTTGTTTAGTAAAATACACTTTTGGTCTCTCTATGGGCTGAAAATCAGTTTAAGAGCATAAAACAAGATGTTGCTGCTTTGAGCCAGTAAAGTGATGAAAGCATCAGGTATTCATGAAAATGTCATCAAACTTGTAAGACTTGTGTCCTAAGACACTTTCTTTGGTTGAATACTCAGAAAAAGGTTTTGTTTAGTAAAATACACTTTTGGTCTCTCTGCGGCTGAAAATCAGTTTAAGAGCATAAAAACAAGATGTTGCTGCTTTGAGCCAGTAAAGTGATGAAAGCATCAGGTATTCATGAAAATGTCATCAAACTTGTAAGACTTGTGTCCTAAGACACTTTCTTTGGTAGAAAATACTGAAAAAGGTTTTGTTTAGTAAAATACACTTTTGGTCTCTCTATGGCTGAAAATCAGTTTAAGAGCATAAAACAAGATGTTGCTGCTTTGAGCCAGTAAAGTGATGAAAGCATCAGGTATTCATGAAAATGTCATCAAACTTGTAAGACTTGTGTCCTAAGACACTTTCTTTGCTGAATACCCAAAAAAGGTTTTGTTTAGTAAGTTGCACTTTGGTCTCTCTATGGCTGAAAATCAGTTTAAGAGCATAAAACAAGATGTTGCTGCTTTGAGCCAGTAAAGTGATGAAAGCATCAGGTATTCATTAAAATGTCATCAAACTTGTAAGACTTGTGTCCTAAGACACTTTCTTTGGTTGAATACCCAGAAAAAGGTTTTGTTTAGTAAAATGCACTTTTGGTCTCTCTATGGGCTGAAAATCAGTTTAAGAGCATAAAACAAGATGTTGCTGCTTTGAGCCAGTAAAGTGATGAAAGCATCAGGTATTCATGAAAATGTCATCAAACTTGTAAGACTTGTGTCCTAAGTTACTTTTGGTAGAAAATACTGAAAAAGGTTTTGTTTAGTAAAATACACTTTTGGTCTCTCTGGGCTGAAAATCAGTTTAAGAGCATAAAAACAAGATGTTGCTGCTTTGAGGCAGTAAAGTGATGAAAGCATCAGGTATTCATGACAATGTCATCAAACTTGTAAGAAGTGTTTCCTAAGACACTTTCTTTGGTTGAATACCCAGAAAAAAGGTTTTGTTTAGTAAGTTGCACTTTTTGGTCTTCATGGCTGAAAATCAGTTTAAGAGCATAAAACAAGATGTTGCTGCTTTGAGCCAGTAAAGTGA
This sequence comes from Liparis tanakae, assembly GCA_036178185.1. NCBI lineage: Eukaryota > Metazoa > Chordata > Actinopteri > Perciformes > Liparidae > Liparis > Liparis tanakae. The sequence goes on from JAYMGU010000071.1 coordinate 58,475, forward strand.
TGAAAGCATCAGGTATTCATGAAAATGTCATCAAACTTGTAAGACTTGTGTCCTAAGACACTTTCTTTGGTAGAAAATACTGAAAAAAAGGTTTTGTTTAGTAAAATACACTTTGGTCTCTCTGCGGGCTGAAAATCAGTTTAAGAGCATAAAAACAAGATGTTCCTGCTTTGAGCCAGTAAAGTGATGAAAGCATCAGGTATTCATGAAAATGTCATCAAACTTGTAAGACGTGTGTCCTAAGAAACTTTTCGTTGAATACCCAGAAAAAGGTTTTGTTTAGTAAAATACACTTTTGGTCTCTCTATGGCTGAAAATCAGTTTAAGAGCATAAAACAAGATGTTGCTGCTTTGAGGCAGTAAAGTGATGAAAGCATCAGGTATTCATGACAATGTCATCAAACTTGTAAGACTTGTGTCCTAAGACACTTTCTTTGGTTGAATACCCAGAAAAAAGGTTTTGTTTAGTAAAATACACTTTTGGTCTCTCTGCGGGCTGAAAATCAGTTTAAGAGCATAAAACAAGATGTTGCTGCTTTGAGCCAGTAAAGTGATGAAAGCATCAGGTATTCATGACAATGTCATCAAACTTGTAAGAAGTGTTTCCTAAGACACTTTCTTTGGTTGAATACCCAGAAAAAAGGTTTTGTTTAGTAAGTTGCACTTTTGGTCTCTCTGGGCTGAAAATCAGTTTAAGAGCATAAAAACAAGATGTTGCTGCTTTTGAGCCAGTAAAGTGATGAAAGCATCAGGTATTCATGAAAATGTCATCAAACTTGTAAGAAGTGTCCTAAGACACTTTCTTCTGGTTGGTAGAAAATACCCAGAAAAAAGGTTTTGTTTAGTAAGTTGCACTTTTGGTCTCTCTATGGCTGAAAAATCAGTTTAAGAGCATAAAAACAAGATGTTGCTGCTTTGAGCCAGTAAAGATGAAAGCATCAGGTATTCATGAAAATGTCATCAAACTTAAAGTTGTGTCCTAAGACACTTTCTTTTGCTGAAAATACTGAAAAAAGGTTTTGTTTAGTAAAATACACTTTGATGTCTCTGCGGGCTGAAAATCAGTTTAAGAGCATAAAAACAAGATGTTGCTGCTTTGAGGCAGTAAAGTGATGAAAGCATCAGGTATTCATGACAATGTCATCAAACTTGTAAGAAGTGTTTCCTAAGACACTTTCTTTGGTTGAATACCCAGAAAAAGGTTTTGTTTAGTAAGTACTTTTGGTCTCTCTAGTGGGCTGAAAATCAGTTTAAGAGCATACAAACAAGATGTTGCTGCTTTGAGCCAGTAAAGTGATGAAAGCATCAGGTATTCATGAAAATGTCATCAAACTTGTAAGACTTGTGTCCTAAGACACTTTCTTTGTTGAATACTGAAAAAAAAGGTTTTGTTTAGTAAAATACACTTTTGGTCTCTCTGCGGGCTGAAAATCAGTTTAAGAGCATAAAACAAGATGTTGCTGCTTTGAGGCAGTAAAGTGATGAAAGCATCAGGTATTCATGAAAATGTCATCAAACTTGTAAGAAGTGTTTCCTAAGACACTTTCTTTGCTGAATACCCAGAAAAAGGTTTTGTTTAGTAAAATACACTTTGGTCTCTCTGCGGCTGAAAATCAGTTTAAGAGCATAAAAACAAGATGTTGCTGCTTTGAGCCAGTAAAGTGATGAAAGCATCAGGTATTCATGACAATGTCATCAAACTTGTAAGAAGTGTTTCCTAAGACACTTTCTTTGCTGAATACCCAGAAAAAGGTTTTGTTTAGTAAGTTGCACTTTGGTCTCTCTGCGGCTGAAAATCAGTTTAAGAGCATAAAATCAAGATGTTGCTGCTTTGAGCCAGTAAAGTGATGAAAGCATCAGGTATTCATGACAATGTCATCAAACTTGTAAGAAGTGTTTCCTAAGACACTTTCTTGGTTGAATACCCAGAAAAAGGTTTTGTTTTAGTAAGTTGCACTTTTGGTCTCTCTATGGGCTGAAAATCAGTTTAAGAGCATAAAACAAGATGTTGCTGCTTTGAGCCAGTAAAGTGATGAAAGCATCAGGTATTCATGAAAATGTCATCAAACTTGTAAGAAGTGTGTCCTAAGACACTTTCTTTGGTTGAATACTGAAAAAAAGGTTTTGTTTAGTAAAATGCACTTTTGGTCTCTCTCTGCGGGCTGAAAATCAGTTTAAGAGCATAAAAACAAGATGTTGCTGCTTTGAGGCAGTAAAGTGATGAAAGCATCAGGTATTCATGAAAATGTCATCAAACTTGTAAGAAGTGTGTCCTAAGACACTTTTTTGCAGAAAATACTGAAAAAAGGTTTTGTTAGTAAAATACACTTTGGTCTCTCTATGGGCTGAAAATCAGTTTAAGAGCATAAAACAAGATGTTGCTGCTTTGAGCCAGTAAAGTGATGAAAGCATCAGGTATTCATGACAAATGTCATCAAACTTGTAAGAAGTGTGTCCTAAGACACTTTTGGTTGAATACCCAGAAAAAGGTTTTGTTTAGTAAATTCCACTTTTGGTCTCTGCGGCTGAAAATCAGTTTAAGAGCATAAAAACAAGATGTTGCTGCTTTGAGGCAGTAAAGAGATGGAAGCATCGGATATTCATGACAAAGTCATCAAACTTATAAGAAGTGTTTCTAAGACACTTTCTTTGGTTGAATACCCAGAAAAGGGTTTTGTTTAGTAAGTTGCACTTTGGTCTCTATGGCTGAAAATCAGTTTAAGAGCATAAAAAACAAGATGTTGCTGCTTTTGAGCCAGTAAAGTGATGAAAGCATCAGGTATTCAATAAAATGTCATCGAACTTGTAGGACTTGTGTCCTAAGACACTTTCTTGAATACCCAGAAAAAAGGGTTTGTTTAGTAGTTTGCACTTTCGGTCTCTCCGCGGGCGGACAATCAGTTTAACAGCATAAAAACAAGATGTTGCTGCTTTGAGCCAGTAAAGTGATGAAAGCATCAGGTATTCATGAATATGTCATCAAACTTGTAAGACTTGTCCTAAGACACTTTTGGTAGAAAATACTGAAAAAAAAGGTTTTGTTTAGTAAAAATACACTTTTGGTCTCTCTCATAGGGCTGAAAATCAGTTAAAGAGCATAAAAACAAGATGTTGCTGCTTTGAGGCAGTAAAGTGATGAAAGCATCAGGTATTCATGAAAATGTCATCAAACTTGTAAGAAGTGTTTCCTAAGACACTTGCTTTGGTTGAAAACCCAGAAAAAAGGTTTTGCTTAGTAAATTGCACTTTTGGTCTCTCTGGGCTGAAAATCAGTTTAAGAGCATAAAACAAGATGTTGCTGCTTTGAGCCAGTAAAGTGATGAAAGCATCAGGTATTCATGAAAATGTCATCAAACTTGTAAGACTTCAGGTCCTAAGACACTTTTTGCTAGAATACCCAGAAAAAGGTTTTGTTTAGTAAAATACACTTTTGGTCTCTCTGCGGGCTGAAAATCAGTTTAAGAGCATAAAAACAAGATGTTGCTGCTTTTGAGGCAGTAAAGTGATGAAAGCATCAGGTATTCATGACAATGTCATCAAACTTGTAAGAAGTGTTTCCTAAGACACTTTTGCTGAATACCCAGAAAAAGGTTTTGTTTAGTAAGTTGCACTTTTGGTCTCTCTGCGGCTGAAAATCAGTTTAAGAGCATAAAAACAAGATGTTGCTGCTTTTGAGGCCAGTAAAGTGATGAAAGCATCAGGTATTCATGAAAATGTCATCAAACTTGTAAGACTTGTGTCCTAAGACACTTTTGGTTGAAAATACCAGAAAAAGGTTTTGTTTAGTAAAATGCACTTTTGGTCTCTATGGGCTGAAAATCAGTTTAAGAGCATAAAAAACAAGATGTTGCTGCTTTGAGGCAGTAAGTGATGAAAGCATCAGGTATTCATGAAAATGTCATCAAACTTGTAAGACTTGTGTCCTAAGACACTTTCTTTGTTGAATACCCAGAAAAAGGTTTTGTTTAGTAAGTTGCACTTTTGGTCTCTCTGCGGGCTGAAAATCAGTTTAAGAGCATAAAACAAGATGTTGCTGCTTTGAGCCAGTAAAGTGATGAAAGCATCAGGTATTCATGAAAATGTCATCAAACTTGTAAGACGTGTGTCCTAAGAAACTTTTGGTTGAATACCCAGAAAAAAGGTTTTGTTTAGTAAGTTGCACTTTTGGTCTCTTCTATGGCTGAAAATCAGTTTAAGAGCATAAAACAAGATGTTGCTGCTTTGAGCCAGTAAAGTGATGAAAGCATCAGGTATTCATGAAAATGTCATCAAACTTGTAAGACTTGTGTCCTAAGACACTTTTTGGTTGAAAATACTGAAAAAAAGGTTTTGTTTAGTAAGTTACACTTTTTGGTCTCTCTGCGGCTGAAAATCAGTTTAAGAGCATAACAACAAGATGTTGCTGCTTTGAGGCAGTAAAGTGATGAAAGCATCAGGTATTCATGAAAATGTCATCAAACTTGTAAGAAGTGTGTCCTAAGACACTTTCTCTTTGGTTGAATACCCAGAAATAAGGTTTTGTTTAGTAAAATCACTTTGGTCTCTCTGCGTGGCTGAAAATCAGTTTAAGAGCATAAAAACAAGATGTTGCTGCTTTGAGGCAGTAAAGTGATGAAAGCATCAGGTATTCATGACAATGTCATCAAACTTGTAAGAAGTGTGTCCTAAGACACTTTCTTTGGTTGAATACCCAGAAAAAAGGTTTTGTTTAGTAAGTTGCACTTTTGGTCTGTCTGGGGGCTGAAAATCACTTTAAGAGCATAAAACAAGATGTTGCTGCTTTTGAGCCAGTAAAGTGATGAAAGCATCAGGTATCATGAAAATGTCATCAAACTTGTAAGACTTGTGTCCTAAGACACTTTTTGGTTGAATACCCAGAAAAAAGGTTTTGTTTAGTAAGTTGCACTTTTGGTCTCTTCTGCGGCTGAAAAATCAGTTTAAGAGCATAAAACAAGATGTTGTTGCTTTGAGGCAGTAAAGTGATGAAAGCATCAGGTATTCATGAAATGTCATCAAACTTGTAAGACGTGTGTCCTAAGACACTTTCTTTGGTTGAATACCCAGAAAAAGGTTTTGTTTAGTAAGTTGCACTTTTGGTCTCTCTCTGGCTGAAAATCAGTTTAAGAGCATAAAAACAAGATGTTCCTGCTTTGAGCCAGTAAAGTGATGAAAGCATCAGGTATTCATGAAAATGTCATCAAACTTGTAAGACTTGTGTCCTAAGACACTTTCTTTGTAGAAAATACTGAAAAAAAGGTTTTGTTTAGTAAAATACACTTTTGGTCTCTCTTGGCTGAAAATCAGTTTAAGAGCATAAAAACAAGATGTTGCTGCTTTGAGCCAGTAAAGTGATGAAAGCATCAGGTATTCATGAAAATGTCATCAAACTTGTAAGACGTGTGTCCTAAGACACTTTGGTAGAAAATACTGAAAAAAGGTTTTGTTTAGTAAAATTGCCACTTTTTGGTCTCTCTGCGGGCTGAAAATCAGTTTAAGAGCATAAAAACAAGATGTTGCTGCTTTGAGGCAGTAAAGTGATGAAAGCATCAGGTATTCATGAAAAATGTCATCAAACTTGTAAGATGTGTCCTAAGACACTTTCTTTGGTTGAATACCCAGAAAAAAGGTTTTGTTTAGTAAAATACACTTTTGGTCTCTCTCTCTGCGCATATGGCTGAAAATCAGTTTAAGAGCATAAAAAAGATGTTGCTGCTTTGAGGCAGTAAAGTGATGAAAGCATCAGGTATTCAAGTGAAAATGTCATCAAACTTGTAAGAAGTGTTTCCTAAGACACTTTCTTTTTGCTGAATACAGAAAAAAGGTTTTGTTTAGTAAAATCCACTTTTGGTCTCTCTGCGGCTGAAAATCAGTTTAAGAGCATAAAACAAGATGTTGCTGCTTTGAGGCAGTA